>VXAX01007475.1:180980-267067 GCA_013399835.1 Leptocoma aspasia | reverse complement strand
AAAAAAGGCAACTTGTTGGAAGTTCTCCCCCTCTGAACATACTGCACTTCTTTTTTTTATGTTTATGTTGCTTGCTAAATATTTTGGCCCAACTTAGAGTAGCTTAGAGACCTCTACATTCCAAAATAGTAAATCTGCCTTGTCAAAGTTTTTTTCTCTCTACCCTCCTTGGGTAAAGAAAAAAGATTGAATATTTCTACGAGTTTGATAGTTTAAGGGGTTATTTTCTAGGGAATCGTAAAAGTATTTTGTGTGTGTATATCTTAATAGATATACACACACAACAGCCAGCTTTTTCTATGAAAGCTCAAGGGCTTTTTGGAGCAATTCTTGCATGGTTACCAAGAACTGAAATGCAGATAATGCAGAAAACCCCCTTTTCTGTTAGAGACTGGAATCTATTAAATTTCAGTTTTCCATGCATTCTGGTTTAAGCAACTTGTACCACTGGGAACCAGATGAGTTTGGCTTGGCACTTCAGTACCAGGAGCTGCAGAACAGATAAGGAAGAGAGCCAGAGGGAAAATCTGTTTGCAGACACAAAAAACACTGATTCCTTTCAAGAACAGGTAGGAATCTGTGTTATTAAATACACATTTCATCTTACTTTGTCGCAGTAACTCATCCCAGGAGATGTTTTTGAACCATAGCCATAGCTGTGTAGCAATAGAATAGTTTGTAACCCCAAGGAATAAAGAGCTGATAATGGAAGCTGTTGACAGCCTCTGCCCCCCATCATGATATCTTCATGCTCACTTCTTGCACTTTTAATCACATCACTTGAAAGGACTCACATAAAACCCGTGTTCTGTTAATCATCTCTCACTTCTAAGCAGAAAAGAAGCTCCATGGCCACCAGCAATGTAAAACACCTCAGATTTTACTGTAAAACTTGTTTGTGTAATTGACCATCTCTTAGGAATTGGACATGTGCAAGCACAGCATCAGATTGAAATGTGTCTGTATTTTACCTATTTTTTCCTCCTACACCATTAAGTCTTCTGATGCTATTATTAAAAAAATTAAATTATTGTCTTATTTGATATTAATGAACATAAAAATTTTCCAACATAAAGTTGGAATAAACAGTATCCAAGTATTGTAATGCAGTTGTTGTCCCCATTTTACCTCATCGCGGAACATTTTCTTATAAGAAAGATTTTGAAAACTTACAGAAAAATACGTAATTATTAGGTTAGGCAATACTGTGTTTCCAAGACAGATTTATGTTTCAGACATTTCCTAATGAAACACAAGCAGAAATACAAACAAACCTTTATGCAAGCACCTGAATATGGACCTAATACACATATATAAAACAACACATTGCAGGTGGATGAGTAGTGAGTTTAACTACTTCATTTGTCTTTTGTGGGAGCATAATGGACATCCTGTGGATTAGGATATTTGGATAACCTCATGCCCAAGCCTTTCAGCTCAATGATTTGAGGAGAATAATGTACTGCTGGAGACATGAGTTGCAAAGTGTCCATTTATCAAACAACAGGCAGCCTGTCAGAGTATTTCTATTCCCCTCATGACATATCTGCAGGAAATTTTACAGAGGGAAATGTCAGTAGAAGGAAAATACCCAATTAGGACAGAACTTTCAAGCAGGGCAGAGGATAACAAACAAGGGCAGGAGCACAGAGCTCACATTTTAGTAGAATATTAACAGCACCTACAAAATCTAACAAGAGGAAATAACCTACTTGATGAAAACTTCCATGAATAAGTGAAAGAAATACTCTCTTCTGGAAGGGGCTAGAGGGAGAATTGTTTTCCAGAGCTTTCCTGAAATACTGTTTCATCTAGTGACAAGCAGTGATGCTGCTGAAAATGCCCTCTTTTCAGTAAGCTTATAGAAACTCAGCAGGGCATTTTTGAAGGCACTAAAAGGAATGCCTAGGCTTATTCTCCAGTAATTTGTATGCATTAAATTCATAAAATTATTTCGTTGTGGTCCTGTTGCATATGCAGTTAAGGCTTTTTATTTTTTTGTATCATCATGTCAGTTGCTACAAATGGAGACTCCATGAGACATGCAAATGCCCCAAAACTGAACAAAAACTTGCATTCTTACTGCTAGCAGGCAAATTTGCTTCCTCTTTCACATGAAGTCACATAAAACATAATTAACTGAAAACACAGAGTTACATTTAAGAGGAGGCAATTATTTGAGCTCTGATTTATCTCACAGTAAAGCCAGAAATACACTATATATTATTAGAGTATCTTTAATTCACCTTCAATAAAGCAAAATATTTTTCCTACAGCTCTACAGTGGCTTTTTGTTAATTCATGGAAGCACCATCATTAAAACATTGAAAGACTTAAAATGGACAAATTAGTTTCAAATATGTCCCTGTATTTTTGCTAAGGAAAAGTAGCACAAAAAAACATCTTTTACTGGTCATCATTAAAGGCTGCCAGTTTCCTTAGTGTGGTGATCTAATATAAAGTCGTTTTAGTTACAGGTCACAAGTCAGACCTAGCACCCAACACATACACAAAAAGAAAAACTGGTAGAAAGACAAAGATATTCTTAGAAAAGTATCTTGTGTTTAAGTAGTCAAAGTTTTCAGAGCAACTAACTTAGAGAAACTCTAGTTTTAGTAGTTAATTTGAAACATCTGTAACATCATGTAAAACCAACAAGATTACGATTTTTCTTTTATCAGGATAATCACTCAAGAACTGACATGAATTCAACTAAATAATGATACTATGCCAGACCTTCACTTTTCTTTTTCTGAGGTCTTTTCTCCTATTCATGTCAATGAACAAGGTCTAGTAACTCTGCCCTTTGTTCCTTGAATCAGATAGCTCATGAGACACTTCTGAGTTTTACTCATGTAAAGATCAATACCTGTAACTCCACTTCTGATCACCATTTCCAAGGATTTTTTCTGACTACAAAGAAAGGCTGCAAAATCAGGATGATACATTTTATTTGGTGTTTCCAGGCACTAAGTTGTTCAAGAGAGTCACCATTAAAAAAAATTCTTTTCTACCCCCACAAAAGGGTTTTCTTTTTCTGGATTTAAGTAGTTTTTTTGAAGTGCTTGCAGAGGAATTGTTACAACAAGACAGCAGGTAATGCTTCATTTCTATAACTTTCTACTACTTATTCTGGCATTTAATTTTCCAGAACCAGCATCCTCTGTAGTGACCAATTTAGGAATAAAGAAGGTGCAAGAAAATGTGGTTAAATTTTTCCACTTTGGAGAATGAGAGAAATTTTCCAAAGTCCTGGATTCCAACATCATTTCTGGATTGTAATTTCTATGGTGTTATACAGGGCCTTTGTGCAGCCTATGGGACAAATGTAGAGATAAAAAATTTGGGAATTGGGAAGCCATCCAAAGCTAACTAGATATGAGTTACTAGAACTTTTACCTTCCCAGGTGGATATGATTGGCCATGGATGGTTTTGGAATTGCTGCAATTACTGCCAATTTTTGTTCACATTGTATTCTCAGCTGGGCTGTTTGCTAGCAATCTTTTATCATTTTCAATATACAGAGCCTGCTTTAGTTAAAAACAATAATGGTATTTTAGAAAAAAGATAAGAGCCTCAAATCAGCAAGTGCCAAATCTGTGCCTCAGAGATAAAATAGACATTCGAGTCTGCTTAGAAAAGGAGGTTGGTTTTAGGTTAGTTTCCTCCCACAAGCTGACTTAAATCTTTAAAGACTTAAAAAATTAATTCAAACCCTTAAGCTCCACAACCATGAAGCCAAGGTCTTGACCATATTAGAATGTAAGACATAAAAGATATACACTGTAAGAGCAGCCAGACTTGAGGGGAATAGCTGAAACATAAATCTACTTTAAGTTTCCAGGTTGCAGAAGGTATTCAGGTGGAGTAGCAAAGGGAGGCCACGGGTTCAGACAGATTGCACATTAAATTACTCTGTTATACCATATAATTTCACACAGCTAGGATTGACAAGGAATAGTTGTATATTAGCCTGTCCTACAGAGCAAAAACACGAGAGATTGCAGCCTCACCACTCTGGCCACTTAAACTGATTTTCCCTTTGAGCAGACTGTATTCTGGGCCAGGAGAATGTCCTGAATGGTCGATTTTGATTTATATAGCAGGAAAGAGATAATTACCCTACCTAGAAAGACCTGAACAACTCAGTTTTAATATCTTCAAAAACAAGTGCCTTGTAACAAAGTTACTTCCTTCTGGTATGAAGAGAATCAAGCTGTTTAAGCCATGGGAAAAATCAACTTTCAATATCATTACCTAGAGGGTGACAGTCACAAAATAGGAAACAATTACATAGAACACCAGAAAAGTACAGACTGTCAAGAGTGTAAAAGTGTTTTTGGAAGGATTGTCTCTCCATTTTCATAATTCAATAGCATTTGAAATAAGTAAATCACAGGTTGGCTTTCCATTAAGAAGCTTGCTTCAGCTTTTGTATTTTTCACATTAGCAGAGTAAAAACCACAACTGGCTACAGATTTTATTATAAATTAAAACATACACAACACGGGAAAAAGATGTAGTGAATCCTCCAAAAATACAATTGCTTCCAACATAATTCGCAGTAATAAAATACCTTTAAAGTGTCACTGTCATCAAGGCACCTCAGTAAAAATACTCATAGTAGGGTTAACAGTGGGACCCTGTTAAAAAAAAAAAAATTATTCAGAGACTAATTTATTTTGTTCAGAATGAAATACATCCTGGAGTGCAGTTTGTCTTGCACTAAGTGACTCGTGGAAACTTTTTGGCATTTCTTAAACACTTCCTGCCCAGCAGCAGAGATTTCCTCTTGGACTTGGATGGAGAAGGGAGTCAATACAAATCCAGCCTGCTTGTCAGAGAGGGATTTTGTTGGCTGGATGCCTTGGAGAGAAGCCAAGATGAGCCCTGCATTTCCACTTTACTCAGAGATGCTGCCACCTGGGTGCAGACTGTCCAGAATCAGGAGCACAAGGGAACACACAAGCACCAGAAATGTGTGAACATGCTCTGCTCCTGCTCTGCTTTGCTGGTTGGCTGCTGACCTGGCAACAGCATGAGCACAGAGAGTTCATTTCAACAGATATTTACCTGAACTTTCTAAAACACATCCCTGCCTCTCCCAGCAGAGAACAGAGCATCATGATAGAGAAAAGAAATAAATACAAATAATGCAAAAGAATCAGTATCAAGAATGCCTCTCATTAAATGCTCCGCTTGCAGGCAGTTTTCCAAAATTATAAGGCCTGTGTACGATCAATATTGCCTTTAAACATTTATTTCTGTCTGCTGTCTTTATTTTTGCTAGTTTATCTGCACTAGTCCCAAAAGAAATGCAAGCATGATTCAAGCTTCATGAAGTGACCAGTCAAACAATGTCTGCAGACCCTCTGCAGCTCTTCTCCTGTTGACTGGAGAAGCTCTCATACAAGCTATTATGTTAAAAATCACCAAAGAATCCTAACAAAAAGGAATACCTCCCCAAAGACTCTCATTTGGAGGCTGTTCCCTCGTTTCTGGCACTCAGCCTTGTCCTTGGTGACAGAGGCAGAGCACTGACACCCTGTCTGAACACTAACAATTGTATTTCCCACTGCACACCTCTGTTCCCCTCATTACTGTGAGAGCACAGCGATGCCACGAGCCATCCTCCATCACCTCCTGCTATAAAGACATTACCTGTCTGCAATTACATTACTAATTCAAGGCAAAGCAGGTGGTAGCTTGGAAGTTAATGAGAACAGAACACAAGCAATGTTTTGTTTTCAGATTAAGAATTCCCTGGAGAAATGACAACTTTGTAAAATCACTGGCAAAGCCAGGCTCTGCAGCAGCAGCAGCCCAAAACCTGAGCAGAGTTATAGCACCTTTGCTGGGATTATTCCCACAGAGCACGAGTTCAAACAGCAATCAAATAATCTAAAGATAAAGGCAAGGGGGAGTCTTCATACATCAAATAAAAATGAGATCCTGGGAAATAATAGCTGTTAAGTTTCACAAGATGAAAATGAGGAAGGAACCTTAGTCCTACAGCAGCTATACCTGAGTTTTTTTTCTTGTTAATACTTTGGTTTTTTGTGCCTTTCACAAGGTCATCTTTGCAGTGCTGTCATTTCTTTCTTGCTGGGCTTAAAAAGTTCTATTTTATAGACCTCTTGTATCTGCTGGTTACACAGAAAGATTTTGAGCCTTCATCAGAAGTTGTTTCTCAAGATGGTATCAAACTACCCTAGATAACAAAGTACCAAAAGCAGTTTTAAAAGACAGAAGTTCCATTGTACCTTTTCACTGTGACACCAAACACGTTGTTGGACTAAGTACGTAACTTTTTACACCTGCATGACCCAAGAAACTCCAGAATTAGTACATATCTCACTTCATTTCTATTGAGTTCAGAATAATTATACCACTATTAGAGCCTGCCCTGAAAACTCAGAATTTTGGACTCTCAGTTTTTTAAAAGGAGTGAGCCTTTCTGCAAAGAAAAACTTCCACCACTAGGATGTATATAAAAATCAGACACAGCAAAAGAAATGAACCTCAATTAATAGAACAGCTATTAAAAACAAAACCACACCATACACTAAATTAATCCTGGAGACTAACTCAAGTTATTTCAAGATTATTTACTTTTTCTGCAGCTTTTGTTCCTTGTGCTGATCTTGTGGGCTATTTATTATTCAGGTTAGGAGGGAGATAAATTAACTTCCATTCTGAGAAGGCCTTTGATTGCAATGAAGTACAAATTAATAGCTTAATTGACTTATTGCAAGTCAATATCAACATTATTACAACAAACTTCCAGCTCAAGAAATAAAACTAGGTAAAATGATTTCAGAGGGGAAATATAGATAGGCAGAAAACAGCTGTTCAAAGCACAAAGATGCTATATTAAAGCCAAATCTTACTTCTTGGACAGTGTTAAAATAGCTACGATAAATCATAGGTAGTAAAGACCTCAGTTTTACAGCTCCTTGGAAAAATGGTTTCTCTGTAAGCATAGCACAGAGAAATGACACCCTTCATTCACCCTAAAAGGACCTGGGATACACGAGGTGCCTGTTGAATTACAGCATTCTGTAATTCTTCTCCAGAACTTCAGCCACATGCTCCTTCCTCATGCCAGGCCAAAATGCTCCTGGCTAAAAACAATTCTAATCTGGCAACATGGGTGGATCCTGCCCACAGGTTTGTGTTTTAAATTGAAACCCATGGTACAGCTTGTATTAACCCATTTTCAAAGCCAAACTGACATGCATGAAGCAGAATTCTGCCTTCAGAGGTTGAAGTAAGCACTTGCTACCTGCAGGGAGAATCCCATCCACTGATCCTACTGCTGCATTTGGACCTGTAGCAGAGAGAGTTTCACACAATATACAAAGTTAACATAAGGATTAATACTGAGTAAAAAGACCCAACTTCTGATATTAGAAAAAAAAAAAAAAAACTTCTAAGAATGCAATGTAATTTTGGTTGGCTTTAAAATACAGTATAATTATCACTCTCCAGTTAAACACAACTACTGCTTTGTTCTCAGTGCAAGAAGACCCCATATTTAGAACAGCCAGTTCTTGTGTGCTGCTGTCAGCTGACCTGATCAAACATGATATTAAATATCCTATTTATATGCCAGGGAAAGGAGAGTAGCAGAACTTTCATAGTCTAGGGCTTTAGACACTATGAAATAAGGCAGAAGAGGCTGCAGTGACAGTCTGTGATAGAGAATATCCTGTGTCAGTAGAAACAGAAATTTCTCAGTCCTGTTGCCATTCCCAAGGTCTGCATGCATTTAAGTTTGGCACAAGGCTCCAGCATTTTCCCTGGATTAGATGCAAATGTGTTCCACATGTGGATGTTCCTCACACCCCTCTCCAGATGCTTATTGCTCCTCATCTTGTATGAAAAAACAATTAGTGCTCTTAGAACAACTCCTGCTGGTTACAGCTCAGCAACATAAAATCCACTTCTCCAAGACTCTAACCTGCTATCTATTCACACACTCAAAACAGTAGAAGACAACTATGATGTGCAAAACCAGAAAAAGTTGCTCTTTCTGATGTTTACAGTTCCAGAACAAACCAGTACCACCTAAGTTACATTCAGCAAACCTAGGGGCTACATACAGGCCCACACAATTTCTCCACAAGTATTAATCCTCAAGACTGGAAAGGTATCAAGGTACCATCAAGGTCAACAGACTCCTGAAGAGCACAGGCTTAGTCCCACATCCCAGCACTTGAGTTCCTTGACTCCTTTTGCTTCCTTATCTCCAACTTGTTGGCCATGCAATGGCCCTGCAAGGTCCTGTTATGCTGATAAAGGGTACATAGAAAGTTCCTAGAGTTTTCTCCTTCCTGTTTTACTGCCCATCTTTTTCTCTGACCATTTATTACATGACTCATGATACCTTCAGATTTAAACAGTCACAGAGAGCAGAAGGCCTTTATCTTACACTATCTTACACACACAACAGCACCCAGCACCAAAAAAAAGTCAGATGCTCGCTAATCTTCCAATCTAATCACACTTAAACTGCAAAACTTCTCATGAAATCTAACAGCACAATCTCTCCATTTTACTCACAAAATGTCACTAAATTCCAAGGCAGTACCCTGCACTTTAGATTTTGAAGCTCAAGACCCAAAATAACTTTGCTCCAAAATCTCTGTGAAAAAAGTCTTTCTGTTCTGCCAGTGAAAACAGACTCTCAGAAGATGCAGTAAACCTCATTATGTTAAGCCCCTTAGAGAAGGAGATTTAACTGTTACCTTCTTATCCCAGTAACTTCACTTATGTGGTTGTTGTCTAGAGACTACACATGATGCAGCTCTGCTTGCCACAATCCTTGTGTTGTGCCTTAATCCTACAGACTGCCTGCTCCCTCAGACAAAAAACGGAACAGGCTGTGGAATATATAGAATAGAATCTATTCCATCTGTATTGATAAAATGCTATCCTAGTTTAAAAATAGGAACTAAGAGTAGGCAAGTCAAAATGGAAATCTAATGATGAGAAGGGAAGCAACCACCTGAAGAAAACCTGCTCAGGAGCTGCTGATTGTTCACACCATTGTTGCAGTGCCCCAGAATCAAACTCTGCTGTGAGTCAAGGACAGTTTGGGAAGGTGTAGCTCTCTTCTGGTACTCACTCACACTAAATCAGTGAAGGGATCACTTCAAAGGACTGCAAGAAGTGAAAAGTTAGAGTAGATGGGCACTAACTGTGCCCCATGAATCATTAGGAAGCAGAGTCCTGACAGATATTTCCCACAGCACTTTTGGAGGCTCTCTCATTTTGAACTGACCTCTGCATGAACAGGCTTCAGCCTAATTCCCAGTTCAAGTGATAAAATCTTTCCAATACCTCAGTAAGACAGCTCAACTTAGATCTCAAAGCCCCCTTTGCCGTACCTAAGGTCACATTTCAAATATTATAATGCCAGTTTCCGATGGCTGCAGTAATGGTTTCAGCACTTTGATCAATAAGGAGGTGATATCGTGTTCAAGACAGCTAGTTCTCTATTCCAGCCTTTTTCACCCTTTCAGAGAGTATTGCAAAAATATGACAAAAATTTACTGCTGTAACTTGAAAGCAGGTGGCTGATCATTATGTGAAGCAGGTCTTGAAAGTAATTCAGTTGAAGTCCCACACTATCCAAAAATATCAAATATCCCATTTGTTCCACAAATGAAAAGCATTTTTAATTTTAACAGTACCAATCAAATTACATCCTTCATGGATTTACTTTATGTTCACACTTCTAATTAGCCAGAAATGCTTTTTTTTTAATACAATCACCATTATGCAAATTAAAGATGCCACTCTGTCATATCCTTGCATTGACTACAACAAATCCTCAAAGGTACGTAATTATTGTTTCAAGCATGTTTTGAAGATTGCTCACTTTCTGAACTTGTTTCTTACCAGTTAATCAGTAAAAAACAGTCTCAAGAACATGATGAAATGAAGTTTAGCAAAAAAATCTCATAATAATGACATTATTCATTAGTAGCTCCAGGTTAAAAACATTCTAAGACTTAATGTTTATTATTTTTGCCACTTGAAACTGCCAAGAGGCAATTAAATACTAAGTTAGTTCTTGTCTCTTCAACAAACAAGGAGCCCTGATTTCTGCTGATCCTACAAGACACATCCTACATGTGGACAATTAGGAGTGTCTTTAATTACACTGTTGCTGGCAGACACTGGTTAGTTGTCTGGGAGTGGAGATATTTTTCTGAGCTGCAAATATCCCTTCACATTTTGGAGCAGTCCCTTGGGCCTTTAATGACATATATTTAGTATTACAGGAAATTCAATTGTCATAATCAGGCTACTCTATTCAAAACTGTTCACAGACAACAAATCACTATTAATCTTGTGAAGGAAATACAAAAAGGACCAAGAGGACAGTCCTTTGACATATTACCTGCTACAGGGAGTGCCACAAAAGGAAATTAAGTCTCTTAAAAAGAGAAGAAAAAGATCATCTGGTGAAAAGTGCAGCTCATATTCCTAACAAATGAGAAATTTAATAGATTAAATTTAGCCGATGTGCTGTCATTGATTTGTCTACAAGAATGAATATGGCAACGTGCATGTTGTCAAATTTCCCCTGTTATGGCTCAAGATGAAAGAGGAAAAACTCATTCTGACAGCAAAAAAATCCTGTGTGTAATGTAGGGGTCTGGTTCACAGGGCAAAGCTACTCAAGGCAAACTAACACCACTAATAACTACTGTCAGGGTTGTTTAAACGATAAAATTGTCTTATTTTGTTCCAAAAAGCTCTTATTAAAAGCTAAATTTCATCATAAAAACATGAGAAAATGACCAGCTCATGGCTGGTGGCACAGAGGTGGCCAAGTCTCACCAGTTTACACACACTGATGTTCTGCATGAGCTGCAGGGAGAACAGTTTTAGAAAGCAATTCCTCCTGAGCCCATGTAAATTGTAAAAACAGCACAAAAAACTGCACTCTGAGAACACATTCAGAGCACAGCTAATCAAAACCTCAACACACATTACTCTCTGCTGTCATTAAAATGAGACAGGCCAAACAGCAAACCATCTTGCACAACCAGTTGCTTAAAGAAGATATAAATTACAGAGCATATGCTGCTTTTCAAACAGCTACCCAGCTCTTCAATGCAGCTGCTCTTCCATCTTACAGCAAAACAGAAAAGCAATTATTTCCAGTGACGCAGGCCCACCATCTGAAGTTATTGGATATTCTTTGGCTTCCGTTTCTCTGAAAACAGATTCGACTGTATAAACATCATTTTCACAATTTTATCACCCCAGACTGATTTAGTGCTTCTTGGACCACAAAGAAAAGAAAAAATCCCTTCTTTCTCCTTTATCATCAAACCCAAAACTTACAACACCATAAGCCTGGCCTGAAGCCTTCACACCTTGGAATTAGAGCCTGGAGGATAAACACCAGCTAGCAGGAATTAGTGACCAGGATGGTCAGGGAAGCCCCATTTTTACACAGAGCCCTTGTCAGCAGCACCTGAGAGAGAAGGAAATCCATTCCTCAGCCTTTTCATGGGCATGATAAAGCCAAGTGTATAAACCATCCCACACAGTCTGTTGGCAAATAGAAGATTTATCTCAGGGCCTTCAATGGCATCTGTGTGAGAGACTAAAGCCTTCATGGCAAAGATAAAATGGGCATTGTCATTTGTATGTGGCCTCATTTTTATATATTAATTTATAGTTAAATCAATCTTCTTTGATGAAATTTATTGTTCATTTGAAGTGTGGCACAGCCTTAAAAGGAGCCAGCATTTCATATACTCCAAGTTATTTTTAAGCTTGCACAGAGATTGATAAAAATTAAATACATAGTCTTAAAATAACTTGTATAATTACACTATCTCAAACCTAAAGGTAAATAAGTTGGATTCCTCCCTGCCTCAATCCTGCATTTTTTAAACACCCTTTTCTAAACAGGAGGAGGTGATAACACCCAAATTTCATGGAAGTGTAAACCATAGTTGTTTCACTCCTTCCAGAGATCACTTAATTTAGACTTTAACTACACGTAAATCCAGATCAGTTTACTAGGTCTGAATTTTCATATTACATTTCAGAAACAACTATTTCAGCATTTATCTCAAACTGTGTGTCCATCACACTCAGAGCTAAGCTATGCCATCAAGTTATGTCAAACATGTGAGCTCACAATTTCTGATAACCATCCCTGAGAATTTCATGTCTCTTCCTCTCTCTCTCCATAGCACTTCTCCACTTTCACTGAAAAAGCAGTCCTGTCTAAAATAATGGTACAAGTGGAAAATATATTTCTTATTCTTCCTCTTCATGACACTGTTCCTGTCCCAGACATGAAGAATTAGGAGCTTGGTAGCTGTCTCTGCTCTCTTTGGAACTAGCACCTTCCATAATAAAAAAGCCAGAACAGAGGGTTTCAGCTGGCTGATATATGTCACTGTCCTGCATCACTGTGCTGATAAACAGACTTTTATGACTATTTGAGACCTGCACAGCAGTTGGGAAAAAAACCCCCTCTTGTTTACGATATGATTTATATTCCAAATGAAGACCAAAAACATGGGAAGCTTCTGGGGAAAGCAAGATGCTGAATAAAAGAGGAGTCTGGTAGAAAATAAACACTTATTTGCTCTGCTTAAGGAGTTTTAAAATAAACACTATTCCTTCACATATAAAAGGTTTCAGAAAGACCTAAAAATTGGCCAGACTTGGTAAGATGAATTTTATTTTCATTGATGTTTCACTAATGCTTAGTGTGTTTAGAAAGAGGATTAACCGTAGCCTAACCCAGATAAGCATCAGATTTCAGAAAGCCTCTCCATAAACATAATAAAGGTTTTTGATTTGATCTAAATGAGAAATAAGTAAAAATCAATGTGATTTAAGGTAATATAAAAGCAAATGGAACAAATATGATCAGTGAGCTGACAATCCCCAGAAAAACACCAGTGATTTATAGGAAAACACAGTTACAGAAAAGGTGAGCAGAAATTATCTTCCTTTGAGTACAGAACAGCCTCCATGTCTGCCCAAGCCCAGTACCCTGACTCGATTCTTTTAAACCTTTCTGCACAAGGAGGGCTTAAGGCTGAACCCCTGAAATGTACTAATTTGTGGATATTTAATGCTACACAGTATTTTGATTTGGTGTAATACATCAACATACTGAAATCACAATAAAAGCACAACAAAAATTACACCATACAGTTCAATCAATATAAATCACTTGTTGTTAGAAGCCTTTGTATGCTGATCATCATGACACTGGACTTCTCCTCTTTGCCACTTAATTTTTATTCACTGTTATTGTGCTGAGCCTAGTATAGACTGCCTCCATGCTGATCTGGGTGGCTCTTTCAATTAACTTGGGCAAACATTTGCACAATTAGTTGAGCCACTCAAAGGATACAGCTGGTTATTCTAAATCAAAGGCCACCTTCTGGTTCCTCTTCTTTTAAGGTAAGTTCAGTGTGGGTTGGGTTTTTTACTGGTTGGTTACTTGGTTTGGAGTTTTTTTTCTGTCTGGGGGTTTGGGTTGGGGTGAGGCTTTGGCACTTTTGTGAGGGTGGTTTGGGTTTTTTTCTGGAGCAGCTGTGGTCAGTCACACTCTATTCTCCTCCCTGAGCATGTTGCACTTGCACATTTCTGAGCCTTCTTGCACTGCAGGGGATCATTGAGTGGCCACTGTGCTGCCTCTGCATCCCTCACCCTTGATTCTTCTCCCTTCCTCCTCCCTCTGCCCCATCACCCCCTTCCCATCCTCCTTTCTCACTGACCTTTCCACCTGGAATTGCCACCTAAGCATCCTGCAGGGCAGAAGAGCCCACATGGCCTGCACAGCCAGGCACTGCTCAGCTGTTGGCAGATACACCAGAAACACTTTTGAACCCTCTCAAATATCCAGGAAAACACAGCCAACCTCATAAGCAGCCAGCCCAGGGTGGACACAGGACCAGCACTGGGTGAAAAGTACTGAGTGTGAACTGTCACCCTAAATCCAGCATCACCACAGCCCACCTACATCTCCACCAGCCTTTCACACATTGTGATGCACTCCCAAACCTCAATTTTCTCCCTGTCAGCGTGTCATCACACATTTAGGCTTGGGCTGGTCTGATCTTGGCCCACAGACACTGCAATTCTTTAAAAATTATGCCAACAGATAGGCTACCTGTCTGCCCATATCCTAATTTTAGGGCATCTGCAAAATAGTCACATAGCAACATATTACAGAAATTAAATCTTTTACTAAATAATTGCAATAGCATCGTGCTTCTGATCAGTCACACCACAATGAGCTGTGTTCTCACAGAAAAAATTAAACAACATTCTTGCTAACCCATTTTAAAATGGCATTTTAAAATTAAAAGATGGAATAAGAGCACTCCAAGGCAGTTCAAGAATCACACTTCAGATAATCCATAGCTAGGCTGCCACATACAGCAAAATCTGTCAGGTCAATTTTCCCCAGATTTAAACCAATGACATTTGTCTGATATTTCTACTCAGGAGATACACAGTGGACAATCTATGTGTCAACTCGCCTGTGAGAGGAAATGTTAAATCTCATATTTTAAGAATTAAATACCAGGTTAAACTCATAGCAAGTCCTTTAAAATACAGAGCTGTAGAATAATTTTGAGGCTGAGAAGATGGGAGTTCCTTGCAAGGAAGTTGAATTTGTTACTCACTACCCATGAGGGGAAGAAGGAAAACATTACTAATATTGCTACCTGAGCTTCACACTTGAAAAATGTTTGTCCCTCTGAAAACATGGATTATTTTAAGTGCTGGCTCCTTGTGATCCAAGTGCCAAAGCTGCACAATGGTAGTCACTGAATGCTCAGCATTGTTGCTTTCCAAGAGTTATTTACTTTGCTGCTTAAGAAACAGAACTCATACCCCAAAAAATTAACCTTTGTTGTCTCCCTCTGACGTTTGCCAGCACAGGCAACAGCTTTTATAACAACTTCCACCTCTGTGCTGTATTTACCCCACCAGCACCTCACAGCCTCTGGTCTCAGAGCTGCACAAGCTCCTTGAAACTGTCTCACTTCTCTCACAGAATTTTTATGCTTTTGTATTTTTGTACATGACTTTGATGTCTTTTCCTCATTACTACCACACTGCTGTTTCTCCAGCTTTTTCTTAAAAAGTTAATTCCTTACTAAAAAGTTGCCTGGACACCATGTGAGTGTATTAAAAACGCAGAGCTTCCAGCCCATTTAGTGGGATTGAAAATATCTAAAATTGTAAACCTAAATTCCTTGAGCTTGAACTAAAATACTCTCTTCCAAAATACCTGTCAGCTGAATTTCACGGAAATCACAACTGTATCCTTAAAAGAAAATAACTTCTTCACAAGAACTTTTTTACAGAAGCAACTTTTTTAGCAAGCCCAAATAATCAGAATGCATGAAGAGATTCCACCAATATGTTACAAATCATTAAGACCATCACAACAATTTTAAAATCCTTTTTGCAAGAAGTAAAACAGCAGCTATTCAGAAAACTTCTGAATCATACCAAATCAAAAAAGAACTAGTAACAAATTCAGTGAATGCTAATGGATGTTGGGAGCAGCCAGTATGCTTGAAGGATAAAAACATAAAATAAAAATTTGAAGTAGCCTTACCACAGAAATGCTTTTTCCACTACATTGTTTCTTAAATTCAAAGTTCATTCCTTCAGCCTAAAGTATGCCATATTGTTTTTTTCTATTTCACTGCATATATTATCACAGCATACAGGATCTAGCTCTGTTCACTTTTGAGTATGCCATTTAAAGACAGCTTTGCAAGAGTTACTGTGTTTATATTGCTCAATGTATAATCAATATAAACATTGCCATCTCCTACAGCAGATGGAAAGTGCAATTCTTCAATTATAGATTGGTAAGAGACTGCTCCTTTGGGTTTATCTGAAAGAGCCAGCGATAAAGATATGGATTAAAATTCAGCTGAAATTACATAAAAAGAACTTACTCAGTGACAAATTGGACATTTGGTGACATCAGCATTCCATGATTTTATATAGATTATGCTGAATCTGTAGCTTAGAAAGACATGGGCTATAAGAAATAATTGGGGGTTTGAATCTTTTCCCATTTTCTGCTGTGTTTTCACAGGGCAGACAGGAACTCCACAAAAACAGTAATTTTCTACAAAATGGTAACTCTAACAGAGCACCCCTTTAAACTGCTTACAGTGTGTGTGGATAAATATACACCAAAGTGCACCAGTTGAAATGCAATCCAGCTAATGATACAGAATAAGGCAGAATAAAACAATAGATAATGGGTATGCCCTATCTACAGTGCACATGAAGTATTAGGAAGTTGCATGCAAAAAAAGGTCAAATGAAACCTCACCTAAAGCATTTTAATTTGAATTCAGCAAACCAGAGTTTGGTGGCTTTTCATCAGGAAAAAAATAATTTATATTTCCACCTGGTAAAGGTCAAAATTTTAATTCAAATTTGAGAACAATTAGTTTTGAAGTACTGAAACTTCCAGTCAAAACAAAACCCATGGCTTTTAATTCACCATTCTTTACATAACTAGCCACACTGCACATAAAACTTGAATAAATAAGATGCTGCAGAACTGCTCCAGTGCTTATGAAGCATTGTGAATGCCAGGGTGGGAGTTCTTTGCCTCCTGGATTGAGACACATAAGAGCTCCAAAGTATGTGCCCTGTGGAAATAAAACAGCATGTAACAGGGTCAGAAAGCAGAAGGAGGATCTGAAAAGGGCTTGTGGCTTTGATTATGGAAATCTAAATGTGCACACGGAGCAGTTCTCTAAAGACTATTGCTACACCCTTCAGGCAAGATGTGTCACAACTCCAGGCCAGGAGTAGGTGGAACAAACTGGGAAGAGGTACACACACAGGCTCAGGGACAGTCCAAGACTGCCATAACCCACTGTATTTTCCTATTTGTTAATTTAACAACTCCACTAATTCTCTCCTGCACCTGTAGGAGCTGTATTATTCATTCATTTACTGGAGGTACCACCATAGTTGGCATAGCAATGAAAAGCCCTTGGGCATTGAGCTGAAAACCTGAGCACCTGGGAAAGCTTCAGCAAGGAAATAACCCAGTTATTTCTACTTCAGACAGCAAATAAAGCTGTTTTGTATCTCATTTCAGGACCACGATTTCCAAAACCCAGGAAACCACCACCAATTTTATGAACTAGCTCTCTTATAAATAATGACACCACCAACAAATGTGAACATAATACACCTCCTAATGCAACACATTCCCTCACTTTGGATGTGAGCACCACAGCAAGAAGGGGACAGTACCATTCTGTGGCACTGACAGTACTGCAGACATCTTTTCTAATTTTGCCTTTCTTTTGAGAAATCTTCTGTAAGAGTACAAACTAGTGCTTTTTCCCACACACTGATGTCACTGAGATGCAAATGGACCATTGGAAATATAGTTACACACGCTGATGATTTCTCAGGCTTTTGTACTCTTCATGGGAAACAACTCCTTCACAATAATTTTCTTGGCACAAATAGTCATGTAATAATAGACATGAGCAAATCTCTTTTCAGCTCAACAAATCTCCATGCAAACTGATTTTTCCCATTTCAGAAAAATCCTCCATGCTTTAATATTATGTGCCAGAGTAACGTGACAACTACCTACTCTTAACTAACACATAATTTGACTCTACGGCTTTTCTTTGGAAAGGTTCAGAAAGTTTTCCCTTGTCAAGATGGTTGGGAGGGGAGGGGAGGGGGAAGAAGTGGAAGTCTGAGAAAACAACTTAGCTATAAGAATGTCTCAGAATACTGCCATCAATGGATTAAAATCTATCTGCATGTTAAGGGGATGAGAAAAGTGGTGCACTCTGTTCACTTAATTTAAACTTAGACTGACAGTGATTAAAATAGAATTTTCCACATTGTTATCCAGACAGTTCTATTTCTTAAGTTTTTCACTGATAAGAATAGTTCCAGTTGGATAAATTACAACTGAAAGGAAAAAAAGATTGCACTATAGTTGCCAGAAGTTGGCTTTCAACTTATTTTGCTGGGGTTACAATATTTTCAGCAGGTGACAGTTGGAGACGAAAGGTAGAAACAAGTCACACAGTCAGCCTTGGCTTCTTGAAAGCTAAAAATAAACCCTGGATTACTTTTTTTTCCTAAATAAAGACACCAGCAAGAAAAACAATCCCAACGTCTCAGAAAGTCCTGTGATCTTTGAGTCAGTGTCATGTGGAATTACACTCCAGGGCTTTACAACAAAGTGGTGTGAATTAGTAGTTTAAAGAAATATGTGTAATTAAGCAGTAAGTTATTCATACAGCCATGAACAGCTGCTCTGTAGGATTCAAGACATGATCCATGATATTTATAGAACTATTATTCCTAGTCCTGTTTAAACAACTGGTAAACATTTCAAGCGAAATTATTATTAGAAAGAAAAAAAAAAAAGAGCAATGTAGGAATCCCAGCCTAAGCCTCTCTCAAAATAGGACAGGCTCATTCACCTACATCCTTGCAAATATTACCAAGAGTTTGCTGTCTTTGTTTTGGACAACAGCTATAAAGATATTGCTAAATAAGAATGGTTTTGGGTTTTTTTTTTAACTTCTAGTTCAGAACAGAGATAGAAAATAAAGCAGGAGTAATTCACCTCATAAGCAGCATTAAAATCAGGACACAAAAAAGCTTTTTATGAATGAAGTTTGCATACTTTGGCAGCTGTATTTTGCCTTCATTCTATAAAGATGACTTTCTCAGAGACAAATTAATAACATAGCATATGATAACTCTATCTTCCAATCTGAAGACAGGAAAGCTTCCAAGCTATCACTGCCTTACCCAAGTTTTCTTCATTTTGAGTAAGTGTTCATAGCTGAAACACAATTCAGTGTGTTTAGAAATATTATCTAAATTATTTATTTTTTAATATTGGCCAAACTGATTTCTACATTTTACCTCATACATATTAGCCTCTATATAACAAACATGTCATCTGGTTTTGAATGGCATTCAGTTTAATGTGGTAATAGACAATTAGTTGACTGTTTTTCATAGGGCAGAAGTAATTTCTTAAAATTAAATTATCCAAAGGTATTTCTAGAAAAAAGTTATTGTTTCATTTTTGTAATTTCATTTTTTATTTTTTAAATGAGAATATGAACTGTGAGACATTAATCAAAACAAGGGTTCAGTCATAGCAGATATTCTGACAATGTAACACTGCATGGAGGGGAAAAAGTGAAGGGAGTCATAGCAATTCTCTTTTAAAACTCTTCTCAGAATGGTTATTGAGTAATGTGATACTTTGAAATAGTAGAAAATTTATGACAAATTGTTAAAATAATGAAATTTTCATTAAAATCTTAGTACCTTTACAATAATATCTTTACAATAACTGCCTGAGATGTGACTGCATAAAGCTGATGTTTATTCTTGCAGAACTGCCCCAAATGTCACTATGAAAATGTTAATGTTAAGTAAACTAGAATAATTTAAATGTATCAGAGCTCACTGCTGTACCACTTGGAGTTCACAGCCCAGATGTCATAAATAGAAACAGAACCCTGGGTAATCCTTTACATAACACACCTATTTATTTGTCCTAAGCTTGTCTGTTATTCTGCTACCTCTTACACCAAATTAATCTTTTTTCCACTGCTATGAGGATAGTAACATTGGCATTGATGAAGAGAATAAAACCCACATGAAATAATCCTGCCCACTCTTGTTTCCAGATTTCTTTCTACTACAGTAAATTCCTGTTTTCATTTTCTTGAAAGCTGTCATTTGCTTTCATTTGATAAACCAGTCCAAAGCTTCTTTCACATGCAAAGCTAAATCATACACTATTTAATAAATTCTGATTTATGCCCAGATTTTACCATCTCTGATCACAATGAGAACTATATATCTAAAATTATTTCCAGGGATGGCAACATAAGTCAAGGGGTAAAATGTGGTCTGTAGAGATTATCAATACACTTAATTTCTGTCAGAGATATCAAGTGTGTTGACACTTTTTTAGCCATATTTGGAACACTTAGAGCCAGGTTTGTGGTAAATGTGCTTGAGCACAAACTCAGGCTAGAGCAGATTTGATATAAAGTCATTTTCAGAACAAACATTTCCAGGCAAACAGCATAGCCTCCATTGTGGTAGAGAATCATCTCAGCAAAAGATCGTGCAATATTTACTAGCTGAAAGCAACCTCAAAATAGCAGAAAAGTATTGGCTTGACAACACAAACAGCCAGCACACAATGCAAAGAGTACAACCCAAAAGGTATCTCCCAAATCCAAATGGAATACATACTGACAGCTCCTGAGAGGAAACCTGTGTCCACAACCATCTTTATAGAAGCAGAAAAAGGAACAATTGCTGATGTTGCTCAACCATCTCTTGGGCATGCTTGCTTTATTAGAAGGAAGCTACAGCTGGGTTAAGAAAGAATGAGATGAGCCAGTGTGCTCTGTACACACCCAACCTATCTCTGCCTGCTCTTGTGTCATTTGCCACCAGCCACAAAAGGGGAGATTCCCCTCCTTAACAGGATTTCAAGAAGTATTGGAGTTATCCACCAATGCAAAATCCAGCTGGAGACACAGGAGCAACACGTTTGTCACACTGATCAAAAATAAAAACTGTCAGGTCACCAGTTTTCTTATTCCATTTGTACTCCCTTCTCCTCACCTCCCTGGGGTGTGTGATTAAGCAGCAGAAAACATAGGGTTTGGGACCAAACTTTTGCTCCTCATATCAGAGAGAGACCAGCCACTGAAAAGGTCCAAAAAGCAAAGCAGCATGTATTCCCAATGAAGTCTTCTCTGAAGCTATACAACATCCTCAGCCTAAATCCCCCCATGATCTGTGCCTCTGCTCTTCAGAGGCAGGTCCCCTTTTAGAAATATGGGCACATTAGTGGCTCAGCTGCAATCAAGATACATAAAACAACCCAAAACTGAAACAGATCCTTTGAATCGAATAGAGGAGCACAAGGCTTGATTTTACCTTTAATTCCATCTTTCTCCTTGTTTTCTTCTACTTATGTAGTCCATCCTTAAATATTTGAGATTACCTAAGATAAGTCTCATGATAGACTATCAGCAAAGCCTGACAGCTGACCCAAACTGTAATAATATGTTTTAAAAATCGAAAAGCAAGAAGTGCTAATAGAGGAGCAAATATTTTCATCTCATGATTTGGATTACAATTAGGACTCCCAAAATCTTTGCAACTAAATGTTTAGCAAGATCCATCTGTGAAGGTTTTTTGCTTCCTCAAATTTAGGAAGCTGTACTGAACTGGAGCAGTTCTAACCTTTAGTCTTCTCATACAATTTCTTTCACCAAGTTTAGTTAGGAGCCACTGCACAAGCACTCACCTAATTTAGTCTCATAATTTAGGCAGGGAAAGGTCATTGCTTGGCTTTCTGCAGGAGACTCTGGTGAGAACAGAGTTCAAGCTAGCATCTCACACCACACACCTTCAAGGTGGTTTATGACCCTGAAAACCAAAATAAAAAGCAGCTTTCTAATTGTGAGATAAATTTGGAAGGACTTCCCTAGTCTGAAATTATCTGGGTATTTATAATGCATTTATAAATGTAACTTCGGTGTTTTGCCATTCAACTATCTTGTACAGTAGAAAGCCAAAGTTTCTGTGGCAATAAGATATCTGACACAATGGAGAAAAAGTGAGATGCTAATTGCTTCAATAACCTCCAAATGCTTCTCTTCTTTTCATTAGAGATCCATCTAACACATGGGCTGGCCTGAATGTTCCCTGGTTATGACTCAAAAGGCAAAACAAAAGAAATTAAGATTATGGAAGCCATAATACTGTTGTCTTGGGATAACAACTTGAATTAATCCACCACCTGCACAAAATCTTCTGTCCTTTTTTCCCTTATTATATTAAGATTTATTCTGCTTCTCTGAGGCTTGGCATTTTAAGTAACGACAGAGTCAGATATCAGCTGCTCTGCCTGGACCCTAGAGTGTAAAAACTTCTAAAAATTATTTATACTGGCATTGTTTTTCTCCTCCAG
Source organism: Leptocoma aspasia (assembly GCA_013399835.1). Classification (NCBI taxonomy): domain Eukaryota; kingdom Metazoa; phylum Chordata; class Aves; order Passeriformes; family Nectariniidae; genus Leptocoma; species Leptocoma aspasia. The sequence continues at coordinate 245,012 of VXAX01007475.1, read as the reverse complement.
ACTCTTTTTTTTTTAATATTTCTGAGACAATGTAAGAATAAGGGCAGCACTGAGGAACAAAAGGAGGGGCAGAACTGTTTGAACACAGAGTTCTAGCAATTCATACCAGGAGTAGGCAGTTCCTCTTGTAAGACTGCAGGGCCATATCCCCAGCTTTCACAAGCACAAAGGCACTGACTACTTGAACAAGCTTTTATTTGTGTGCTTCTATTCCATAGGGACATTTTAAGCAGATCTGCTCTGATATGTTCAGGGTGAAAGTTTTTCATTCAAAACCACTGACATGTAAGGTATGTGTATTTTTGTGAACATTTTTGTGACATTTTCAAGAACTTCTAACATTAAACCCCAGAAGTTAGACCTAACCTCAAATAGGCATTGGCCTGGCAGTGAAAAGTTCTCCCCAGCTGTTGAAGGCCCAGTAGCTGACTTCTTATTTGGCCATGTTTAGAAAAAACAAGAACTTCTTGGGCTAAGGAAGTTCTTCGGTTTAAATTTAAAAAATAAATAAATAACAAACCTAATAAAAAAGATGGCATAACCATGAAAAAAAAAATAAAAAAGGAAAAAAGGGAAATTACAGAATTATTAGGTTGGATATCAGGAAAAGGCTCTTCACCCAGAGGGTGGTTGGGCACTGACCAGGGTCCCCAGGGCAGTGGTCACAGCACCAAGAATCACAGAGTTCAAGTTGTTTGGACAATGCTCTCAGGCACATGGTGAGACTCCTGGGGTGTCCTGTGTGAACAGCCAAAGAAAAGGTTTCTTTCCTGAGCCTAGCAAGGACTTTGAACAGGACAGCAATAGGCCACCCAACCCCCAAAGCTGCCCTCACCATTTGTGCCTGTGAGCTGGAGCCATGAATGAAAACAGTATTACTGGGGATTAATTTAAATACCAAAATAATATCTGAAATAAGGAAAGGTGTATGCTCTCAGCCCAGCTCCAAAGAGAGGTAAAGACACTGCAAAGATGAAATAATCATTTCCCTAAGGTTTGGCCTTTTTCTCTACAGGCTTTCAGTTAATGCAGGTGAAAGCAAACTCCAGCTAAGCCATCCCCGGCTGCACTGCTCCCTGAGGAGTTACCAAGCAGTGATATGACAATGTCTTTCCCAAACAAACCATCAGTTCATGATCAACATCACTTATTTATCAAAGTTTCTTATTAATGTACCATTTAATTTGTAAATTTAATTTGTAAACAATAAATTTGTATCATTTATTCAATGTATCATTTAGAGAGATAGCAATTAAGGATCTCAGTGAATAAGTGAAACTTAACCCATCACAACTCCTAACTGGAAATATGTTTAATTACAACAGGTGTAACAAACCAACTTTTTTTGTATCACTGCACTTTTGGTTTTCTCTGCACTCAAAGCACAAGGAATAAGTCCAGAATTTGTATGAGGGGGTTCTTCTGAGCAGCAGTGACCCTGTTTTGCCTTGCATATGAAAAAAAAGTTGCTACAGGATTAGTTCACAATTCTGGTCAGGGCATCCTGGCAGCAGCTAATGCCACACGGGCAACATCAGTGCTATTACTTAATGCTTTCAAAACTACCAGAAAAATCTTAAAACCATTAAGATGATGACTACTCACATTTATGAAGATGAATATCTGACAGGACTTAAATACCTTTAAGTCACTGGCTGCTTTAATACTGAGCTCATTGCTCTTGCAATTTTAAGGCCTGAAAAACTACTTCTAGAGATGAAAGGATCATGGCACAGTACTCAAATAGCTTTGATTCAAAGGGTTTGTTTCAAGAAAAGCAGAGTAGCACAGCAGGTAAATTATTGTACAGAATCAGCCCAGGACGTCAAGTGAATTTCACAGTAATGAAATGAATTAGGCATACTGGCAGATGGAAGCAAGAAAGATATGCATCAGTATGTTAATTGTGTGAGTCTGTCAATGACTTCATCAAGTTTAATCTGTTTAGTTGCCACTCTCCGTAGCCTCTGTGACAAGACCACCCCATCTGTCTGGAATTATCAGACACATCCTCTCCTTCCTCAGTGGGTGCAGCTTGATCAGACAAAGCAACTGGCACGGAGAGCTTTGGGTTATTTCAGAGACAGATTCAAAGAAAAGAGGCAAGTAATTTCCAAGGAGACAAACAAAAACCACTGACTGAGCTTTGAATGTGCACAGAAGGGCAGGAAAGCCAAATTAGCAGGTAGAGCTGTAACAAACAGACAGTAAAACAACTGCACAATTAAACTACATAATTGTACTGAGTCTGGCTGGGACAGAGCTAACATTGCTCATAGCAGCCTGCAGGATGTTGTGCTTTGGATTTAGGTCTAAACCCATGTCAATACACACCAGGGTCCTGGCTGTTGCTCAGCAGCACAGCAGGAACCGGGTTTGAGGTTAGGTTTCTCCATTCTACTCTGTCCCCAGTGAGGCAAGAAGTCAGAAGAAAACACAACCAGGGGAGCTGACCTGAACTGGCCAAAGGGATACCCCATACCACATATCATTGTGCTCAGCAATTACAGTTCAGGGAAAGGAAAGAGAGGAATATTTGTGGTTTTCTTCCCAAGCAGCCACTATATGTGATAAGGCACAACTTACCAGCAACTGCCTGGACATCTACCTGCTGATGGGAAACAATGAATGAATTCCTTGCTTCAATTTGCTTGCACACAGCTTCGTTTCAGTTATTAAACTCTCTTTACCTTGACCCACAAGTTTCCCTTTCTTAGTTTTCTAGTTGTCTTCCCTATCCTGCTGTGGGGAATAAGCAAGCCGCTGGGTGAGAGCTTGGCTGCTAGCTGGGGTCAACCCACCAGACCAACTTAATATAAAAATAGAAATAGCTTGAGTTCCACTATCAAGAGATTGGCACCTTCTGGCTGCAGTGCCCACTAAATCCCTACTTCTTTTTCCTGCTAAATTCTCATTTAGCTAAGCAGAAAGCACAACAGCAGCAATGCCAATGCAAGTATGTATAACCTGCAATTATAAATACTATGAGCAGATACATGGTCTTCACAAACAATACAAAGTACTGGTTTAAAATCTTTTGGATTCAGAAGTATACAGGTTCACACAGTCACATTTGTAACAATTGGGAAAGAGCTCATATTTCTACTAGAAAAAAAAACTCAGAAAAGGAACCAACAGAAGGCTCTGGCTGCAGATTCTCAAGATCAAAATCAGCTCCAAAACCTAAATATTTCTAACCTAGAGAGGCACAGAAGTGCTATCACCAAGCCCCTGCCTGGGGGTCCCTGTAGCTGTGTGTCCTACATACCAGGCTTTCCCATCATGATGTGTCCATTTACAGAGCTGCAGGACAAGGTTCAACTGTCTGTGGGGCTTATCAGAAGAGATGGATCACAAAAATAAATTTTCTCTGTAGTGGATAGAGAAGGGCTCAGTCCCTCAGGATCTTCTGTGTAATTCCATGCAACTGCAATGAGGTGATTTGCCAGGATTTTTTTCCTGAAATGCAGCCTTGGAAACAGTTGAACAAGCAGCTTTATGAAGTAGGAAGCTAATCAAATACACATCTGTAATAGGATAAAGGATTACAGAAAGTCTAGATATAAATAAAACTCAGTTGTGAGTAATCACGCTAATTAATCAAACTGGTGACAACCCTGAACTACAAATATTGCATTTTCTCAACAAAAACAGCACTATGATGGGATTCACAGAGAACTGAGAACTTCTTCCTCTTTTCCTAGTGTGTGGAGGCAAGCAGCCCCCTTCCCATGTACACCATCACCTCTATAGCAGCCCCTTACCCTCACAGGGGCTTCCAGCCATCCCACAGGGCCCAGCACCATTCCTTGCTGTGGCTGTGCAGGATCTGCAGGGAACACCCACATCCCTCCCTGGTTGCAGTCTTGCCCACCCCACCATCTGAGAGGGCTGGCCCTGCTTATGCTCCCCACAGAAAGCTTGTGCCTGACCTGAGACAGCCCCCCTAAAAAAGCACTAGGGCTGAGAACAAGACCAAGGTCACCTCCTGCCTCTTGGAGCACAATCCAGCACCTGTGGTGACCAGGGCACTCCCCAGTGGCAGAGGCATCCATCCATCCTTTCAGCAGGAGGCTTCCATGTCTGGAAAACTTGCACAAGCCAGCATAACAATAAAAATATATTCTGAATTCCCAGCGTGAGAAAAGTTTTGATCAGCTTAAGATATCTGAGTGAGAAAGGTTTCCTCAAGGGCAAGGGCACATGGATCACAAGCCCCAAAGGCTGGCTGTTCTGAGGCAGTGGTATAAAACCAGAAGTACTCTCTACCATTCCACATCACTGCCAGAGTCATCATGAAAAACCCTGAAGAATTTAATTTACAGCTATTTTAAGAAAGAATAGCTAAAATCTTCACCTACTCTGTCTTCATTCACAACACCTGCCCATCACACAGGCAAAAGGATTTGTGATCTTACCAGAAGTGACAGCAACTTTTCAACCAGATGCCCATCACATCTTGCAGGAAATTAATCAAAGCAACCATTATTGGCATTAACATCTTATTAATGATCAATAATCAAGGAGTCATTTTCAGTATACATACGTTCAGTCTCCATAATTTTCTCTTTCCATGTTGTACAATACATTTAAAAACAAATCCATTTTCACAAACCCAATTATGTCACATTTTCTAATGCCTGCACTGAACAAGAAACAGCAGTCATAGAAAAATTTAAGTGAGAGAAGAGCTTAGTACCAGTGAAATCAGCACCTTATTTTTCCTTTTGCTATAACCAAGATTTCAGTGGAACACCTAGAAACCTCAGAGGAAGCTACATTAAGAAATCAACCTTGAAATCTTTGCTCAACTTGATGCCTAAAAGGCTAACAGCTGTCTTACTGATAGGTGACTAAAAGCTACTGTAATTAGAGTGGCTGAGCAGCAGGTAAGATTTTTTTTTTTTTTATAAAACATTTGCTGCTTTGTTGGCAACATTTTCACACAAATTGTCCCCTTCCACACAGAATTATTTCCTTTAATTTTCATCAACAATTTTGTTAATGAAACACTCTTGTCTTAAATCAATTAAGAATAAGCCCCTTTACCTTCATTAATCCTCCTGGCATATCCATTTTACTTTGGAATTGTTAAAATTTCTCCCTCCTCAGATATTATCCTACCAGCCACAAATTCATCACATACCATCTACAATAACATATTTCTCACTAGGTTCAAAGTATTTTCTTCAGTACCCAGTAAATGGACAAGAAAATAAAACAGGATAAAAGACACATCTGAAATAACCTGTAATATGCCTCCCTCTCTTCCACGAATACCCATTTTATTTGATTCATTGAATTCCATGGCTAAAAGATAGGTGTGAAAGAGCTCTACTGGATTTTTAAAATTACTTTTGGCTAAAGCAAACACATTCCTTGCATTCAGTAAAAAACACAGCAGTCCCATTCCTGGCATGAGCCAACACGACACACTGCAAAGATGTCCCAAGTGGAAAAGGAAATGAAGAGCTGAAAATTGTTCCAAGTTTTCCAAGTCCACTGCAAAGTTTTAGTCCCCCTTTTTACATTTTTACTATTAACACCACAAATATCAACAAATTTCTGCCCGTACTTTTAAGAAAATGCAAAACTACATCTCATTTCATTCCTTGATACATGCTGCTTCATTTTCTGAAGAAAGATACTGCTACATTCACAATGGCTAACCTAAACTGGTTAGGAAAGATCACACCAAATGCTGGTGTCTAAATCTGCAAGACACCTTTGGTTCTTTTTCCAGTCAGTGGAGAAAAATGGGCATTCACAGGGCGTGAGTCATCTTGTCCCAGCATCCACCAGATCTAAACCAGGGCAGACAAAACATGACCTAAAAGCATCCATGTCTTATCCCTGGCTGTGAAGTGTCCCAGCTGGCTGGAGCTCAAGTGAAGACATCAGTGCTGTGCAAATATAATGGTGGATGATGTGACCCTGCCTGTTGTGACCAGAGCACAGCACAAGGTGTGACTGTCACCCCGGTGCTCTTCACACAAAGCTCTCCCTGCACTACTCATCTTTTGGTCCACATCTCTCAGTCCAGATGATTAACACCATGTGAATAATAGGTATGTCTGTTTGGCAGCCAGACAGAGGATGAGATAGAAAAATTACATTTAGATTGTTCAACAAATGTTAAACACCTACTGGGAAAAAAAAAATTTGATGTACTAGCAAAGTGGGAAAATCTCATCCTAGACTACTCTTCAGAAGCACTTCTGTATAAATGGGTGGAATAATAGAAGGGGAAAAGAGAATACCATGAGAGCATATTTCCAACATTATAGGAGCTGGGGAAGCTCTTCACTGGCCACAATTACCTCTGCCCAATAACTTTTTTCTTCTTTTTAAAGATGTTATCACAGAGGCCTTGTCACCGTTTCTGATTCCATCTTGGAGCTGGCTGGCATTGGCTCTGCTGGACATGGGGGAAGTTTCTGGCAACTTCTCACAGAAGCCACCTCTGTAGCTCCCCCACTACCAACACCTGGCCATGCAAACCCAACACATTGTGCAATTCAGAAGCACCTACAAATGCTCTAAATAATGTTATCTGTTTAAATTGAGAATTTTAACCCCCTGCTTTCTTCCCTGTAATAGTAGGTTACAAGCACACACCACAGTCAGACCACCTCCATCTGAAGTTATAGGAAGGTAATTCTTTCTCTTCAAGCATTGGACTTCACTGCCCAGTATTACAGCTTTCTTCTTTAAAGACAACCTACTGACACTTCCACAATAGCCAAACATCTTAAAAAAAGAAACCCAAACAAACCAGGAGACAAGAAAACCACAAAGCTCTTTCAAAAATGTTTCTGAACAATGAATGTCAGCACTGGGTGCTGCAGTCTCATTTTCCAAGTCTCCAAGATTCAGAGAGTTGATGGTACCTATTTTTACCAGAAGTTGTTTAAAATGCTGAAGGAAAATGTCCTTTGTCTGCAAATCACACCTATACTACTCTGTAAGTATAATTGTATAGATCCTGCTCTGTACAGTAAAGTCATGACAAAATCAAAGCTATGCAAGTTTCCTCTCCCCTCCATCAACTCCTCCTGACTAGATTCAGCAACAAAGAATGTTTCCTCAGCTCTAGCTTAAATTAAGAAGTCACAGAACCATTAGTTTCAGATAGTTGAAAGTTAATTAATCCTGCTGCTGATGTTCAGCTGCAAGATTTTGTTGTGGGGGAGTGTTGTGCCAGCTTATGTGACCAAATACCTGGCTTTAAAACATTTCACAGTGGACTAAAGGGATTGTAACATCAATTACTTCATTAATATCTCACAGACAGGGTTATAAGCTTCTGTCAGAGGGTGCAACACTGCAGCCTTGCTGGAAATTGCTGCAAATCCTGTAATGAGGAATAATTTGTCCTTACACCAGAAATCATCCATGAAGTTTCACAGCTCCTAAGCATCCAAAACTGCAGCTTGATTTCAGGCATGGGAGAGTACATGGATACATAGTTTTGGATTTAAAAAAACAAAACAAAACAAAAAAACCCACAAAAAAACCAAACAAACACACACAAAAAAAACCCACACACAAAAAAAAACCCAAAAAAACCCACAAAACAACACGGCAGCAGCACCAAAAAATTATGTTTCACTTACTAGCCATGACAACAGAAGCACCAGGAAATGTGTGGCAATTTGAAAGCTCTAGCTGTTCAGCGGAATAAATAGATCACAGATGTAACAAAAGTACTTGAGATGTCCTGTCACTGCAAAAAAGAAGCAAAAGGGCATGTACCCATCTGTCTGCCTACTTCTAGATCAGCAACCAAAATTGAGATGAGATGATGGAGGTGGAGCATTTGGACAGAACAAGGTGCCTTTGGGTCAACACTGTCTGCCTCCCAGTTTCAGAGAAGACTTTTGAAAGAGCTCTCAAAGCCCTTTTTGAAACATGCCACCTTATTTCTGGTTATTGCAGAAGTTGTATAAGCCATTTGAGACAGAAAGCAATTACAAATATGCAGTAATTTTGTCTGCAAGAGATTATTTTCTTTTCATGCCAGTGAAAGACTGTGTAGATGGGAATGCTGGTAGTAAAGTTGATATTATCCAATGAATTTCCCACTGTATAAAGCTACAGAAATTGACATGCTTCAGAGTCTTACCCCCATGGTGTAGCAACTACCTAAAGTTTAAAAGAAAAAAAGGGGGTGATTTGTAGCTAACATTTTCCACTCAGCAGAATGAAAGTGACAGGAGAAATGCCTACAGGATAACTATTTAAAGGAGTTTTTAAAAACTTGTCTTTCATCACATTAAGACAGCACTTGCAGAGGTATTACCCCTCTTCATTTGCCTACAATATTACCTTGTTACAAATTCCGATGAGCAGTCATGTTATAAAACTTCACTCACTCAAAGGAAGGGAGGGGGGGAAAAAAAAAGATTGAAGCAAAATAGTCAGAGCCATTAAAATTTTCATACCTAGGAGACTAATTTTAATCCCTGACTTCAAAAATTATAGAGTGACACAGTTTCAACAAGGAGATGTTTTGGTGGTGCTGTAAGTACAGCAGAATGAGAGCTTCCATCTACAGCCACATCCTGTCTAAAAAATTGCTGTAGCACAAAGAGCAAAATGATGGCAGGCACAAGACCAAGTTTGCCCTGCAATAGTGCTGCCTCTTCAGGAAAAAAAGTTTAAAACCCTTCAATGGTGATCAAGAGTACGTCAGAAATACACTAAAAAAAACCCAAAAGGCTGAGACTGTGGTGTACAGCAAAATAAGCAGCTGAAGGCAGGGAACTGCAGCACCTGGGTATGGTAGTTGTTTCCCTCAGGGGCAGGAATTGACTCCATCTCAGAAGGTCCTTGATTCAGAAGGCTTTATTAAAGAAATGGCTCCATAATATCAGAAGGCTCATAGCTTAGCTTATTGCTCAGCTTATTCTTAGCTTAGTCTTAGCTTAGCTCCATCCTAGCCTAGTCTTAGCTATACAAGTGCAACACTTATTATCATACTAAATTGGTTGGCTGGTAACCCAGACCAGCTCCCTCTTACCATTGGTTTAAGAGAGAGAAAACTCTCTCTCTAGGTTTGTGGGAGCAGAACAGAAAAACAACACCTGTGGCCTTGAACAGAACACAACTCAGAGACATATTTACAGAACATCTCTTTGAGAAAATGAAGTTTCCCTTGGGAAGAAAAACCTAGCAAGCTTGCAGTATGAAATTGAGAAGTTATCAAGATGACATCTGGGCAAGGCTGAGTGCAGTGCCCTTCCTCACAGGATGGCAAAGGAGCAGGGAGCACTGGGACCCAGAGTGGAGGGACAGAGGCAGCAGGACAGCGGAAAGGATGGTGACAAGGCTACCTGAAGCAGTAATTACTGTAATTACAGCTGAGGAATTCCAGAACCTACAGCACTTTTCTCATCAAACCTTCTTACAAAGTTTCAATTCTGTTGTACATCCCTACCTGTACAGCTGAAATAACAGCAGTGATTTGTTTTACCTGGGTGTTGTGTGGATAAATGTGTTTATCCAGAGGCTCAGTCTACCACCAAGGCAGCAGCTGTGCTGGAACAAGCCTGTGCTTCTCTCCCCTGAGCATTCAGGGTTTCTATATTGCACCATGCCTCCATTACCAGCAAACACTGCTCAGCCTCACTGGCAAGGTGCATGTCCCCCCCAATTAGTGGAGGAACTGCTCACTCCACTAAAGCCTTTGGTTGCTAAGGGACAGCGTCATTCATTCCCACTGAAGATGACCTGACACAGGGATCAGCAGAATTTCTGTTCAGCCTTTGCAGTTTTTGGACGGATGGATGAGCCACTGGATGGAATGAGGCTGCTGAGGGATGAAGCAGCCATAGCAAAACCCTTTTGTGCAGAAACCCTGCAGCAGCTGCAGCTGTGGGTTCCCTTTAAGCTTTGAACTTGATGTCTGCCTTAAAGGTGCATGGCTCTCTGTGTTTTAGGCACAGAAACACTAAGTTTTGGGGCCTTTATTCAAGCTTTTCAAATTAGTGGAGTTTTTTTTATCCTGATATTTCTGCCCCTCCATTCCCCCTTATCTAAAATGGGAGGGCATCACTTCACCTTGAAAATAGCTACATTGGTGGTAGCAAAGCTTGTAAGATACCACAAATAAAAGCATTACTAAAAGCCATTGCTATAACAAGTATTTTCTATTCAGATCAGGATTTGACTCATCTATGTGAACAACACAAAGGGCCACCTTAAAGCATAAAATCTAAAACTAATATCAACTTGCTTTTAATGCCATCCATCTTACTCATTTCATGAGTCATAAATCCATGAAAGAAATATATGACCTCATAATTAAGAGCAATTGTAAAGTACATACATACATGAGGGAGCTTATCTAGGGTAGTTTTTAAAGAGCAAGATGAAATACAAATTTATTCCATTAAGAAACTGGGAAAAGGTTTGGGAGTAGTTGTTTAACATAAATAAGAATTAAGATATTACTAGAGTAGCAGAAGATATACAGAAGAAAGTGTTCTCTAGAAGTGGTTTTTTTTTTTCCTGTGGTGTTGAAATCTAAAGAAAAGGCCTTTCCCCTTTTTTATCATCTCTATTGAAGACAAGATCCCATTACTCCTGTAAACCTTCACAGCATCGCCTACACTGTGCAGTTAACCCCTTTTTTCAGCAGTGTATTTTCACAAAAGTTTCACAGAATGGGTCAGGCTGGGAGGGACCACAGTGGGGTCATCTGGTCCAACCTCCCTGCTCCAGCAGGACCATCCCAGAGCACACGGCACAGGATTGTGCCCAGATGGTTCTGGAATATCTCTGGTGAGGAAAACGCCACAGCCTCTTCAATCAATCTGTTCCAGCGCTCAGACAATGCACATTTAAAAAGTTCCTCTCCGTGTTAAGTTGCACGGCTTTCTGCCCATTGTCACTTGTCCTGTTAGCTTTAACTTTGTTTCCATGCCATCTCATTAGTCACTTTGTAAATCTCAGATACAAACCAGATGTTTAACTCCTCCTAAATTTCTAGGGGAAGCATAATTCCCACACAGCTGCCATCCACGTGCTGCCCATAATACGGTAAATTTTTTTTTTTTTCAACTTTAGCTTTCAAAACTTGCTAACAACATAATGAATTGAGAAAGAATGGAGAAAAATACTTCAATGCATGATATTTTACACACGAGGAAGGCTAAGAAAATATCACAATGCAGGGACTGCTGCAAATATTTCAGTGAGTTGAATTACACAGGTATTGAAGAGCAGGGATGCAGTCCATTTGAAATCCTTTGATGCAGTGATCCCTAGTCTCAAAGCCAAATGGTCATAACCACATTGCCAACCATAACTGAAAAACTTAATTGTAAACATAAGGAAATATTAAAAAATACTCATTTTATCAAAATTAAATGCAGTGCTAAAACAGATAAGCAATTATGATGTGAACTTTTTACTTTCTCTTTAAAGTATGGATGACATTTATTCTTCCACAGCATTTGTTTTTCATTGGCCATGGCTTAGAATTACACTAATTAAAACTATAAGCCACCCTCTTGTATGAGCAGGAGGATGCAGAGTTGCTAGGAAACAGAAAGTTATGATCCCAGTGTAAACTTTCCTGACAGCTAGAGGAAATACTTTATTAGAAATCCAACTGGGGCATTTAAGGAACAGAATAAAAGAGACAATGGAAGTGGGAGTCTTTTCCATATTTAGTTCCTCTAAATTAATAGGACATTTTGTGTAGGCAAATTCCTGCATCTTATGCTAAAAAACCTACCTTTGAGGAAACAACCTATTGAGAAATATTAAATAGAAACGAGCTTCCTCCCTGACTTACCCCTCCAATCAACTAAAAGCCACTTAACACCCCACACAAAGTCATAACTGCAATATTTGCAAACTAATAGCAAGTCTATAGCTGGAAATTTGAGAGTTTATCAGCTGAAAGGAGCTGAAGAGGTTCAGAACAGGTGTGCAACCGTGGGATGGTGTGACCAGACTTAGAAATGGCACTTCTCACAAATGTATAAGGCAACCAGAAGGATGGATTAAGATGGTATTAAGGACTTAATGGGAGTTCATCTTTAACATTACACCCTTTAATCAGTGATGTTTGGTTTGAATTAATACAGAAAGGTGCAGACACATATGGAAAACCCTTTTATTAAGGAAATGGTGTTATGACAACATGAGAGTTCAGGAGCTACGCTATGCAAACAGAAACTATATCAATATACACACTCATAGATATGCTTATATGTGTGTACTTGGATATGATTCTAAGCCAATGATTGTGTGTGTAAGTTTTCTAAGTACGATTTCATATCTACAAAAATTTCTCTCGGCAATTGGGCTGCCTCTAAAGAGTTCTGGTGGCTCTTTTTGCATTGAAATTACTTCTGCTCATTTTGCCAAGTGAAGCTAACAGGAAGATCACACACTGGGAGCAAAGCATATGGGGCAGAGAATATGTGCTCTCAAATCCAACCCGGGGCACCTAAGGGTTAATTATAACTCAATCCTTATCAGACCTCTGTAACCATTGAACTCGCTCACTTCAGGAGCAGGTGTTCACTTGAGGTTTACTGACACACCAGTGCAAAAAAACTCACCCTCCCTACTTCTTATCTTACAGTTGGCTGCATATTTAGGTTTTTCCTACAGCACAGAAGAAGGAAGTGCTCCTAGAGACAAGAACAATCATTCTCACCTCATTATCAGCCCATCTGAGAAACGTCTGGTTTCTAATCTCAAATCAGCTGCTGCTGCAGAAGAAGACCACAGCACGATGAAGGCATCCAAGAGGTTTTGGTTTCTATATTCTTGTCCCTGCAGGAGGCACAGCTCCCTTGACATGCTACTTTCCCTTCCTTCAGCTTGGAGTTTCAATTAAAGACAGCCTCACGGCTTCTTTAGCAAACTGAGACTTAGTGTAGGCTAAGTCTGGGTACCTTCCCAGGGGTGTCCAAGAGCAGCTTGGCACCCAAGCCCAGCACAGCACCCTCCTGCACCATGGAAATTCCAGAAGGATGCAGCTCAGCTGTGTCAAAGCTAGATGTTGTTGGCAGTGAAGGGGGAGGTGCTGTCCTCCTTCCAGACTCTCTCCAGCAACAGCCTTGCCAGCCCTTCTATTTTCATCAGCCCTGCAGTCTGACCATCAAATATCATAGGAAATCAACGTGATTTTCAGGCTGTACAAAGCCATAAACAACCAAAAGGCAACATAGAGATTTCTCCTTTATAATCCATTTCACCCAAAAGGATCAAAATTCTTTCCCACTGAGGGTGGATCAGGAGAGTCTGACACTCAACACCAGCAAAGGGGCAGCAGCACAGCTGGGTGACAGGCCATCACCACCCCAAGCAGGATGGCCACTGTGATCACTACAGAATACTTAGAAAGATTCTTAGAGATATCTAAGAAAAGCACACCATTCAGTGTTTTCCTCAGTGCCTTTCTTCACAACATGCATTTTTTAACTCAGTGCAGTGTGACAGAGAAGAAAGTCCCCAGCATTTCCCACATCCATTGTGACTTGGTTAAAACCATGGTTAGCAAAGCAGACTGGGTGAAGAATAACAACAGAAACACAAAGGCTGCATCTGGATTCCTTCCAAGGCCTTCATATTTACAGATGTTTACAGAAAATCTCTAGTCTGGGCTCCAAATATTTTTAATAACAGAAATGCATTACTCTGGAAACTTTACAGGAAAGAGCTAGTTATCAGTAAGTCTAAAAGTACTGTTCCTGCATGCAATCTTTGCCTTGCTTTTGTTCTCAGATCACCACTGCTATAACAGCTCCATTAGCATTCCCTACAAAACCTGCTAACGATTCGGTCAGTGTCTATGTACACTTCACAGTTCTGATCTGACAAAAAGCTGAAATCTCAGACATCACGATAATAAACATTCATCTTAGAGGACAGGATGTTTTCTCAATACCTTCGTTGCATATTATTGACTGCACAGAAATCCAACACTGCCGAGTAAAATCTGTCATTTGAAATGCTACAGGATGCTTTGCAGAAGGGGCTTGGCAAAGCTCCCCTTTGTTCCACAAGCAAATTCCGAAGCTCCTGAAGTTTGTCAAGATTCACAGCTGATGCATCAGATGAGGGTGATCAGGTTAAAAGCCAATTTAAATGAAGTTTGATGATGGCAGATCAAGGATTTTTATTTGGAGCAATATATGCAGAATATATTTAGGGTAGGTCTGCAGAGCCCGAATTCACAAAACATCGTCTAAAGCCTAGCACTGAAATAAATCAAAATCTGAAAGGAGCATTCTAACCCATACACAATTTTTTAGAAAAATCACTTTTATTTTATAAAACAAAATTCAGTGTTTGATTTCTGTGATTATTTTTAAAGACAGCACTAGAAAGCAGATGAAAAGAGACAAAGGAGAAAGTTGAATGTAGACTCCCTCTGCATTTGAACAGTGGCTCCCTGTTTATCAAGACTGTGTGTGGGATGTTCAGCCTTTCAACAACAAGAAAGCACAAGTTTGTATCTGCAGGGATTTACATGCCAGGTAAGTCTGCAAGGAATCACAGGCCTGACATGGAGGCAGAGGATTCACCTTCCCCACTCCCATCCATCCCACTGGGAGGCCTGCAGTTCTCCAGGACTGTTTTCCTGGAGTGAAAAGTGAGTCCAGCATCCTCTAAAGACACCTGCTGCTAAAATCAGGGGCAAGGCAGCAACTCAAAGGCCATGGAACCAACATCCAAGCACTGCTGATGTTCCTCCTGATTCAGGGCACGTAGCCACTGTTTCATTTAGCACATTTAGATCTCTGCTCTTCCAATAAATGTAAAAAATCCTCAGGAAAAAAATCCTCTTAATTGCTACTTGCTGATCAAGATGTTGTGTGAAAACCATTTAACATTTTAAAATTTAGAAAAAAAATTGCCAAAAAGAAGCCCAGCTCTCATAAAATGGAAAAAGTGGAACAAGAGGATTCTTTCTGTACTAAGTACGTCCTCTGTTAACCTGTGGTTTCTGAACATGAACAGTGGAAGCAAGATTTCCATTGATTATCCCTTGTGGTGCAGGGAACTAAATTGATGGCCTCTTCTTCAAACATCACTGTTTGGGCTCCAAATACTAAGTCCTTCCTCTGAGCAATAGAAAAATCCCTGCTGAGAGGGAAAGATTTTGGAAGAAATTATCTTATATTTAGTTCTGAATCGCTGTCTGTATCCAAGTAAAATCAGGGCAGAGACATTTGCAGGTGTCCAGTCAGGCACTGTAACCTGATATTTACTTTGAATAAAATCCCAGAACCTATTCTGGGATGTTCACACAGGGGAAACTGAAAAACTCTTTTAAGGTGCTTTATTTTAATGTGAATCCAACTAACTTGCTAGTCCACATATGGCAGGGCGGTTTTGCTCATAATCCAACAGATCCTCCAGAGAAACTGCCTGTGGGATTTATAACAAAGCTTCATTCTAGAGTTATAAAGAGTTTCTGGAAGGCTGAAGAGAGCATGAATCAAGGGCATGCCGCTGACAGAAACCTCCAGGTCACATCAGTTTCTGTTGGCCATTTATATTTGCTTCAGGCTGAAGGTATAAAAAAGGCCAGCTTTTCCCTTCTCTAACATGCACACTCCAACCCTCCAAGACTAAATAACTTATCAATTTTCAGGGCTACATTAACTGCTGATTAGTTGGGTGCTAAGTTAATTAAGCTTGTCTCCTTTTCATTATCAGATATGGCCCAGTACTCCATTTACTCATTAAGCAGAATGCCACGGTCATTAGAGGTGTTCTGAGTGCAGTTTTCCAAAGAGGGAGATAAACAATCTTGCATCTTTGCTAAAGGTCTATATCCATTTTGTATATATACTAAAAAAAAAAAAAAAAAAAGGCAAACCCAAAACCCCCAAACTGGGACATGATGTGACAGCTATCTCAGCTGGTAGAGCAGTGGTGGATATTGTCCTGGCTGCAGGTGGGGTAGAGTTAATTTCTTCTCAGTAGCTGGTACAGCTCTGTGTTTTGGATTCAGAGAGGTGTTAATAACACACTGATGTTTTGGGGTTTTCCTAAGTTATTTTTATCTTAAGTCAAGGACAATTTTTTTTCCCCTTGTTTTACGCTTTGCCACTGAGGAGGTGCACAAAAGAAAACTGGGAGGGAGCATAGCCAGGACACGTGACCCAATGGTCAGAGGAATATTCCACACCATAGAACATCATGCCCAGTATATAAACTGGGGGGAGTTACCCAGAAGGGTGGCCAGTCTGGGTTCAGGAAGGGGGTTCTGGCATCAGTCAGCACAAGGTGAGCAATTGCATTATACATCACTTTTTCTTATCCCCCTCTTTTTTCTTTCTTTGTCCTCCAGATCGATTACAGCAGTAAAGTCACTCAGTAAAAAAAGCTTTACCAAAAAGAGTAAAAGCAGGACAGGGTGAGTAAAGAGAATGAAGAAGCAGGACCATCAAAAGGGTGACTTTTTTAGGGCCATCATCAAGGTGATCATCAGAACCAGAAGAGGAGAGAGAAGAGATAACCATGACTTGATCCCTATCCCTGAATGAATTGCAGGAGATATGAAAAGATTCCAGCTTTTGTCCATGTAAGATGAGACAATGGAGCCAAGAGTGTGGAATTAGAGAGTGAGGAATCCAGCTGGAATTACTTGCTAAGGAACCAGGCAAAACAATGGGGGAAAAAAAAACATAAGTCCTTTATCTCTGGATGTGACTCTTATCAAGTGTGAGGGTAAGGTGTCCTAATAAAGATGATATTCCATGTCACAGCAACAGAGAAAGGTATTTAATACTTGAGGGAATCAGCCATGGGAGAAATTACATCTTTTGGAACCAGGACTTCCTCCACAGTGAGCCTTTCTATATATGATGCAATTTGAAAGCATCTCTTTCCGTCCTTTCCCATGGTCCATACTGAAAATAAATCCATCTGTATGGACCAAATTAAGTCTAAGTGAAATAAAGTTTTCTGTAATGCAAACAACAAATGTGAATCTTGGGTAAAAGAAAAGGGTATCAGAGAGGTTTAATAGAAGATGGGGTCCACCATGACCTTAAATGGCAGAGGAATCAAGGAGATACTTGGAAGACAAATCAAGCTCTGTGAGCAAGACACTAATTTTTAACTTCTGTCTGCCTCTTCATTATCTCTGTAAAGCAATAAAATGATGAAAGTTCATGGGCTCATGAAACTATGGTTAGCAGGGATTTCATATACTGGCATGGGTCTGCAGCTAAGAATTCTGGTACTTGCCGAGGCTGACGTTGAAGGAAACCTGTTGTAATTTTTTTACCTATTTAAAGTCACATTAAATAAACAACAGAATAAAACAAGTAACTATGGCTGAAAGTTGAAAGTAATTCAGAAATAAAGTGTGAGAGCAAATCCAAGTTATTTGTGCAGCTGCAGCATTCCCATAGTGGAACAATAAATTTGTCTGTAATTTCCTTGTTGCATTTCAATATTGTGCAACCAAAACCAACTGTTTACGTGTAAAGAAGAAAGTATCTCCTCCAAATATATGGAAGGTGGATGAGAGAAAGCTAAGTTACCACCTGGTAGTTTTCCGAGATGACCTATATTTCAGCAATACATTTATACACTTTTCAGTGTAATTTCAGTTAAAAGCATTACCAAGACAAAAGCAGATTGAAAATTGATTCAAGACCTTCTCTGCACTTGCATTCATTTTTCTTATTGTCAGAGCCAGTTTATTCATATAATGGTGATATGCACAGTATTTAACCTGAATTTTAGGCCACCAAAGATTATAGTTTTAGGTTACCAGCTTACACAACTGCTCTATCCTGTTGCAGTTATTACATTTTTGTGATTTATAGGTACAGTCTCTCCTTATGAATTACAGAGGCAAAGCGACACCAAGTTTGTGATTTCTGTAATTTTTTTTTTTACCTCACCATAAAACATCTCTCCTATAAAAGAGCTCCAGAAATAATTTTTAAAAAATTTAAAAGACAAATTCAGGGTTGGCCTTGAGATGCATTGCATATGAAGAGCAAGTTCACGCTAGCATTGGGCTGAGCTATAACTCCACGTTCCTGTGTGATCTGTGAAGCACACAGAGGGCAATTTGGGACACCCCAGGAGTACAGTTCTCTCCATGGACCACACAGAGAGCTATAGCTCTTCATTCCAGCTTCTCATTTAGTTAAAAGTGGACTCTGAGGCATTCACGCCATCCAAGTGATAAAATGGTCATTTACATTTGTCTGCTGTTCACCTAACGTGCACCTAGGAGGCTTGAAGAGCAAAACCCAGTCCTGGCACAAACAGAAGGAATGTTAATTGAGGTCAGTAAGACAGCCATTTGCTGCAAAGCTGCCTTCCACTCCATGAGCACAGGGACATCACATTGTTCAGCTCAGAAAATCCTTATCTCCTGCCTGCTAGTTAAATGATTTTCCACCCACATCTTCCCATCATCAAGCAGTCTGCCTTCCTTTGCTTTTTCCAAGTTTGTGGAAAGGGGACTGCTGAAGGTCTAAGGCTATTTTGATTTATCTCATTATACTTAGGAAAGTTCTTGCGCAAGCTGCACTCCCCAAATACCAGATTATCTGACTTTGTACATAACTAACAGAACAGCTTCTATCTGACACCTCCATCATACCTCACCTGTCAGCTTAGATGACACTAACATTTATTTCTTTCAGGCCTCAAGGTACATCTCAATGCCAGAGAATAGAAAGAAAAAAATGAATAAGGGAATTTGGATTATATTATTATTACTTAATTCTCACTGCGCTTTCTGCACCAGAAAATGCAGAAGAGCATGGACAAAAATCCCCTATAATTAAGGGGAAAACAAAAATCTGATGCTTATGCCTTGTGATTCAAATAGAAGGATGTCATTTCACCATGTACTGAATTAGCAGGACAGCAATAGATACAGATTAAAGCTCAACCTGCATAGTTTAACCTAAAGATGGATCAAGGCAGATTGGATTGCACTGAATGTCTACCTGAAAGAAAGAACTCTGGTAATAAAGGGCTTTAAATCTACCTTCCAAACTCTAGAAACTACAGGCAACTATTCCATATTACATGAAGGTACTTACTTTAGAAAGCAAAGATAATTAATTAGCGAGATTTTGGCTCAAGGACATAGCTTTCACTCTGTATTTTAAGCCAACACCACAAGACATCTTGCAGAAGGTGAGCCAGGACTGGAAGCCCCTGACAAGCCAGGAGCCACCTGACAAGTCTTTACAGTTATCCAAGGCAGGGAGGTCATTGGGTTGTTTGACTTAAATATCTACACTTAAATTAGAAAGCTATCAAGATTTTAGCATGAAACAAGGTACTTCTACCCTCAATATTCACCTTTAATTTAAAAGTAGGTTTCAACTGCACCTGTGACTGCCCAAAGCACCTACATACAGCAATATCATTTCTGCTCTCCTGAGATGACACTCACTTCAGTCTGTTTCAAACACTTACCCAAAACACTACACTGTCAAGGTAGGGCAGCCAAAGAGGACATTGAAATGTCAATCAAAGCATTTCTGTCAAAGGTTAAGGCTACGTATTTATTTATTTTAAACCAAAGTCACTGTCACCATCAGTTTACCATGGAAGAAAGCTAGGATTTTAATTAAGAGAACAGCAACTTCTTAGGTCATGCCTGGATTTTCACCTCTAAAGCATCACTGGAAGCACAGATTTCTCTCACCAAGGATGGGCCTCTCCCAAATTATTTCATATCCCATTAAAGCAATGTGGAGGAATCTGTAATTGTCCCTAACTCCAGATGACTCAGCACCAAGTCAGGGTTTTTCTGTTTCAGTGAAAATCACTATCAAATCAGAGCATCTGATCAAATCAGAGCATTCCATGTTGACTGGACTTCCATAATCAGACTCTCAAAAGGCTGGCATCTTTGGTTCTGAAAGTTGCAAGATTTATATTTCCCCCCCCACACACACACACAGTGAGCTCTTTGCAAAAATACCAGATGAGTCCCTTAATATCTGCCTTTTTGCAACTTCACTAGAAGATTTCTGGTAATATCCAACTTGCACTTTATAAAACAAAACAAAACAAAAAAAAAAAAAGGGGGAAGAAACCACCTGGCTTCACCCAGCAATTGCCACAAGACAGATGATATCCAATCCTGAGGGAAAAAGCAAGGAAACTGAAGCACTAAAGGTGGCTGCTTTTAGCAGCATGACAGCACTGACAAAGCTGTGGGTCTGAACAGATCATAAGATGTCAACAGAGCACTAATGTGCTTAATACAAGGTATTATATAATAACTTAATACAAGGTGTTAAGTACTGCTGTCAAGATTCAGTACCAGCCTGGATGTGGGGGAGGAGAGAAAAGTAAAAGACAACAGCAAAACAAAGTGTTAGGAAAGGACAAAGCATTACTAGCTCAGATCCAGGTGGGAATGCAGTTTCTGGGCTTCCAGCAGCCCACAACAGCATCCTGTTCCTGTAGGACACACAGCTGGCACACTCAGCGGCCACAGCACACGATGCTGAACACAAGTGGGGCCTGATGCAGCACTTCCCTAAGCACAGGCATTCCCCAAGGCTCACAGGGAAAGATGCAGCCAGGCAGAGTTTTGGAATAATCTCTGTTCTGCATAAATTCCATCTGAACTGAGCTGAGTAAACGAAGCAAACCCACTGCACTTCCCCTGGAAGCTACAGAAAGTCAGTTCAATTATTTGTATTAACACATCTAGGGGGAAAAAAATACACCCCAGCACCCTCACACTCCTCATCAGAGGCAGCTTTTGAGTATCAGGAATTGTAAACAACCTTCAGATTTCAAGGACAGAAGTAGTTTAGGGATATACAAGATCAACAATCTCTCCACTACAAAGGTAAAACAAGACAAAATACAATCAATAACTTCAGAATCCTTAAAAAGAATACAGCACATAGCTTTTTCAACTGTCATTTCACAGATTACACATTTGAACGATGTGCTGTCCAAGCTAAAGCTGGCAGCACAAGTTGCAGAGCTACATCATGAAGTAGATTGACCGAGTTTTGTAAATTAAGTAGCTGCTCCAAGTTTAGCATACATCTCACACCACCATAATTGTAAAAACCACAATTGTTATAAGTCCTAAGTCAAGGAATGGGTGAGAGCCTGCACATCACAATCTGAAGCTGCATTATCAGAAAAACGCATATCTGCACCTCCTCCCTACCTGTGGTGAAAAATCTATCTCCCCACCAGTTGTCCTTAACAGGAATCAACATATCAATTAACATATCAATTAACCGGGAAGAAGAGTGCACAACTCTGCAGCAACCCAACCTTTACTCATGCTGAGCTGCCTTGTAGAGTAAGGCAAAGATCACCCACCCCAAGTTAAAACAGATTTGTTTTCTAAGAGATCATAAAGCTGACTCAAAACACTTCATAAACCTGTAGCTGTATTAATTTTTTGTTTTGTTTTGTTTTAAAGTTGAAGGTGAATAGCAAAGGTTTGGCAGGCTCGATGCTGAAATAGGTAAGGATCCAGAATGGATTGGGGCTGGAACTAGGAATGGGGAAAACCCAGACTGGATTTCGGCTGGGGTATGGAATGGGGGAAAACCCGGATTGGATTTTTTGCTGGGGTACGGAATGGGGGAAATCCCAGACTTGATTTTTTGCTGGGGTATGGAATGGGGGAAAATTCTCCCACTGAATTAAATTCCGTTTTCCCACTTTAAGTGTTCACCTTTTCAATGGCAAAGACTTGAGGAAATATCAGAGGATCAGGGCTGGGGTACAGAATGGCAGAAAGCCCAGACTGGATCTTCAGCTTGCCTGATGGAAAGATGTTGCAGGGATACAGGGAACAAGATTAGATTTGTTTAAGCAAACGAAAAGAAAATGTGGAGAGCTGCAAATTTAGGGGTTTCCAGCATGTACCCTGAAAACACAGCCACAGCCATTCACAGGAATGTCTGAGCATGGTGAGAAGGAGAAAGCAGCACCACATGGACATTAATTAACCTCCAATTTCACTGTCTCAGGTACAAGAACAGCAGTGTGTGCCTCAGTCTGAGGGTGAGCAACAATAAAATGAATGGCCATTTAGGGACTGCAAATGTATTTGAGTCACATTTTTGTCTCAGACATGGTACTGAAGGTTGTCATTGTCCAGTTTTATTGTGGGGAGGATTCTCTACTTCACCACACTGCGCTACCAGAGAAATAAAATCCAAACAAGAAAAATCATCAGGTCAAGGGAAGGAAGATGGGCAATGCCCTTTTTCTACATGCACACTCCACTGGGAGTCCAGCAGCAAAGCCTGTAATACCAGGGGTTTTCAACCCATCCACAGCTCCCTATAAATAAAGGGACGTGACCAGGCATCGTCTCAAAGTCAGTTTTTTTCTGTTGTCGACCATGGCTCAGAACACAAGTGAGTTTCTCTCTGTATTTATTGCCTGTTATGTAAAATCTTCCTCTGCTCCCGGTTCACAGTCCCAGGCTATCCTGGCAAAGAAACACATACACAAGGCTGCACTTTGAGATCATTTAAATAAAGAGAATTATAATGAAGAGCGGAGGAAGGGGGAAGAGGAATTTTCAGAATGTTTAGTTTAAACATACTTATGGTTAAAACCTCCCACTGAGTTAAATTCAGTTTTCTTGCTTTAGCATTCACCTTTTCAATGACATAAAGACTTAAGGAAATATCAAAGGCAGCCAGTGAGCCCTTTAAATGATACTGAATCAGGAAACATGACCACAATGTGAACCACTTAAACACAGACATCCATCTCTGGCAATTTTTACTTAGCTGAAGCAAATGCTCCATAAACCTGTTCCCTGAACACAGTACAGTCATCAAACATTTTCTTGTGAGGATAAAAGGGGAAGATGCCTCTCTAACAGTTTTTACTTGCTTTTTCTTCTAACAATAGTTGAATTTTTGTTTTTTTAAGAGAAAACTTCCAAATGTGTCCTTTCAGAGGTATTGCATCTACGTCATGCCTAAAATTTTATTTGCAATGTGATTCTCATATAGATATCAACAGGAAAAACTTCAGAACAGTCCTATATTAATCTTAAGCTACAATATTGCAGAGCAACCTTCACAGCAGCAATTACTCAGCAATTTTAAACGAGAAAAGAAAAAATATTCTATCAAATAACCTCTGTCCCAAATACAATGCCAATATAAGCTGAAGAGTAGTAGTTTCAGCAGGTGTATGCCTCTTCTGCATGACTTGCACAGAGTGGGCTAAAATAGCCCAGGAAAAATGGAAGGTGGAGAAATTGCCCTATGAAGACCTGTGCAAAAACAAAAATGCAGTGCAGTCTCCATAAGAAAGGGATCAGTGGCTTCACAGAACTAAAACATTTTCCTCCAGCCCTCCCATGTCTTCCAGCGGGTTGCCACTGAAGCTCAGAAAGCCACTAACTGTCCTGAACGTCTATTTTTGATAGAGCTGGGAGGATCTTGATAAAGAAGACAACATCTTTAATCCGATTTCGGAAAAAAAAAATACAGAGGCTTCCCTCTAAAGGAGAAGTGCTGCTGAAAAATATTGCTATGTACCATTCACTGATATACTATGAAACTTGACTTCTGATATTTCTATTTTCCATGAATCAAAAGAGTATTTCCCTGGTATTAGAAGTGTGAAATTGCATCTGAAGAGAATATAGTGCTTTTACCAATCAGTGACATTTCCCTCTCTCCCCAATGTATCAACCTAACCTGAACTGATGTTTTCTAAAATATCAACTACATGCTTTCATAATAGTTAAATGTCTTGGGGTTTAACTAGAGCTAGTGAAATAAAATTTACTCAAGGATGGTAAATTAAACTGGGCATGCAATATTTGGACAGGAAATTAGAGTGTACAGCTATATTTTTTTTTAAACCCAGTGATTAGATAAATGCAGACCTTCCTGTCTTTCTTTAGTGAACTCATACCCTATGTTCCTAGAAAATATGACAGCCAGGACAGTTTCAGGTCAGAATATATATCTGTTCTCATCATTACACTCCCTCCTGTCTGTGACACCTTGGATAATGCAACAACCCACACAGATGCATTTCCTGAGCAAAGTTATGTTAAGGGTATTTTTTTAGAGTTGAACCCAAATCATTGGTTGAACCCAGCATCTATACATTTCTAACCCGTTGCTGATAAAAATATACACAAAGGCTCAATAAAGAGGCAGGGAGATGTGATATAATGTAAAAAGGAAATTCCTAAGAATGAACCACAGTTTTGTGCTCAAGGATAAAGCTTGCCCTGGTAAATTGTTTCGTGCATATCAAGTCTCTCAACCTGAAACAAGACCAAGTCCAGCTGAGTTGATGCCACAAAATGCAAGTTTAGCATGCAGGTCACTCCTTTGGCCCCAGCACTCAAAGTTGTTCTAATAGCTATGAAGTTCAGGATGTCAAGTAAAGCAAAACTGTAGTTATGGAGAAAAAACATTCATAAAGTTATTCACCCTGTTTTGCTATTTCCACCCTAAACCAAAAAAAAACGGAACTTACTAGGAAATCATCCAGAATAAACCAAAGCCCTACACAGGTTAGTTTAAAGCAACAATCCTTTACAAAAGAACCTACTTCTTTACTCACAGACCAGACTAAAAATTACCTGAAGTTTCTGTAGGCATATTTTTAAATTAAAAAACTAATACAAAAGACCCAGTCTAGGAAGTTTCTTGAATCAGAAAACTTTTATCTATCTGTTTTCAAGGGGATGACAAAACAAAACTGAAAGATTCATCTTCTGCAGTTGAAAAGCAGGCTTGAACATATCAATGCTTTCACGATGCTGAAAAAATATTCTTTAAATGTTCATTGATTTTTGACACCTTATAAAAGTGTTAACGATGCTACATGAAAAAAATTATTCAGTGACCATGGCAAGCAAAATTCACTATGGAGAAAAATAAGAAACCACTTTATTGCCTGATTTTTGACTTCGTACCCATAATGTGCATAAAAGACTGCTAAATACACTATCTGGGAGGGACACATTTAATGTGAAGGAAGAGAGATTGAAGATACATCAATTACTCGTGTGTGTTCAGGGTCACCTGGAGAAACAGGGCTGAGAACTTGCTGGGCTCCATGCTGCAGAAACTGATGCACCCTCTGTCAATGCCCCATAAGTTACAGGGAAGTCAGTGACTTCTTTTTCCTTTGGAAATGGAAAATTTTTCCATCTTCCTGTGGGGTCCAGGAGCTTTCACTACTGGCTTCCCTTCCCTCAGGGCAGGCTTTTCTTCTGCTGGTGGGAGTCATATGTATGACTAGAATTGTTTGCAGCCATGCCAAGCACATTTCCAAGCAGCTGGAAAGTTAACTTTAAGGAGGACTTCTTAGTTCCCCCTGCTTTTTTTCTGTCATAAAGATATTGGAGGAAAGCTGCCAACCCCTTCACCAGAACAATGCACTTCCAATATATAGAAACCCTCCTATTTGTATGTTTTTGCACTGTACACAGTTTTATCAGAGATTCTGTGCCACAGAATAACATTAAATCACAATTTTCAGAATATTCAATACCTTGAAGGTACAGCTTTTTCTACCACAGAATGACAGCTTCACTTATGGGCTCTGTAGTGATACAAAACCAGCGTAGAACCCTGACATGAGGCATTTTGTGCAAAAGGGAAGTAACTTTCCCTGGAACTTAGAAAAAAGGAAAAGCTTGGGGGTTTCCCCACATCTGCTCCTAAAATGATAATCTGTAAAGACCTCCTAAAAAGATCAGGGTCATAAACACAACTGGTATTTGGGCATTCAGCAGAGGGACTATGTGAGTGAGCATAGTCCAGTGGTTACATGGACTACCCCAAAAGACAGCAGTGATAGGATCACACTACGAATTTTGACAGTTCCTCCCCTCTCCTGAATTGTCCTGCTATGTGTATTACCCTAGTGAAGAAGTGTCACTTCTAAAAACCTACAGTATCACACCAGGAGAACACAGGGAGAAGTAATTAGATGCCATTTCAAGTGCACAAAGACAAGAAAGAACTGCACAATGTTTCAGGTAAATTAAGATGACAGGATGCTGAAAAGTTCAATGAACAGTCTGTTCAAATGCTATAGCACAAAAAGAAAATCAAAACTTTTTGAGCATCAGAAAAGGAAAACAGTATATTTTTCCCCCTTTGCCTAGCTTTCACCAAGCAGATAAAATTCAACTTGCTGTGGCATACTGAGGTAATTTCTAGGTCAGACACTGAAACTGATGTTTCTAAAATATCTACATGACCATTCTTTCAAGCATCCTCAAGCACATTTCAGTGCACAAACATGCAAACATTTGCTTAGGAGCAGGTACAAACTCAGGGCTACATCCAAGAGAAAGACAGTGGCAGCGAGGAAGAAGATTAGACAAAGCCCTTGGAAAAGAGAAGGAAAAGAGAGATCTGGAATAAGACTGAAGGAGAAGGATGGGGGCGATCTCTGCAGGAGAACACAATGCAGTGGCAAAATGACCACCTGGGGAAGGGAGGAGCAAGAAAACAGGATCAAAACTCAGCTGGCAGGCAAAGACTGAAGGATCCTACCTTGTCAGGAAACAGAGGACAGTATGGATCAGAAATGGGATGTGCTAGAATTGGAAGCGGAACCAGGGAAAAAGGCACTGCTATAGGGTAAGTTAGGCAGGATGCATAGAATCCTGTGCATGAAGGGAAGCAGTGGACACTGCCTCATCCTTGCTCTCTCCCATTTTTCATTTTCCTCCCTTTCCTTCTTTTCCTGCTTCTGCTCTTTTTATTTTTTCTCTGAGCTACCTAAACCCACCAGTATACACACATCCACTCTGGCCTCCCCTAATTGAGCCTTACTCAGTTCTGGCTGTCACAATTCAGATGAAAACCACATCTTGTGTTTGAAGTGGAGAGATTCAAGCTCAGCCATGTAGAAATGCAGCAGCACAGCACAGTCTGTCCTGGAATGTGAGACTTGAGAAAAGGAGAAGAAAAACAGTCCTCTACATTGTTCCTATTGTACCAAGACTTTCCCAAAGTGCTGAATCATTTCAAAACACAGCACAATTGCTGGAGACGACCCTCTTCATATGTATTGCCATATTATACAGCATTCACCAACTCCAAACAGCTGTCCTAACACAAAGTCATATGTCAGTCAGGTCTGCAACTCCCCAGATTTCTATAGAGAGCTTGGAGGAAAGTGTTCAGAGTGCCTCATCAGTATTTTGCCCACCAGTATTTTAGGTACAATGATTTGTTACACAACTTGGTTTAGTTAAATTAGAGATGCTTTTATTGCTGCCATGAAAAAAAAAAACCAAGACCGCAGCCACTGGGGTTGGGAAAAGCTGAAGCAATGCCTTAAGAACCTGTAATTCTGCCAGTGGATGACAAGTAATTGAAGCAACAGAAACTATTTACAAACTTACTACAAATACTCAGTTTATACTGAGAGTATTAAATTCGTGCTTGGTACTCTGAAAGGTACTTAGCACTTACACATGAAACTCAATTTTTATAATGCAATTAATTAGAAGAGCCAGCTACCTGGCAATTCCACAGAGGTAAAAGGTTAACAGGGCTTCTCTCAACAGATCTATGCAGTGATGGGATCTCAATATCAATTTTTTTTGTAATCATGAAGCAGCCACTCAAAGGCTGACTGCTATCAGCTCAGCTAAACAAGCTATTGTGAAATAGCACCTTTTAAGCTTGTTTTTACTTAGACAGAGGAGAATCACACACTAAATCAGGTCAAATATAAGGGGTCCCTGGCCTGTTGCCATTACTAGCCATTATTAATGATTAAAAAGCACCAAGCCAGAACATGGCTGTGCCCATTTTTCTACTGAGCAAGTACTGCTGCTGTTTGGTACAAAAACCTTCTGAAAAAGTGGTGTTGGGTTTTTGCATTGTATAAGCCTTGTCAGTCTCTCCCTCACTACCATGAATTCCTTCAGCTTTCAATTTCCATAGCTTCCCATGGCAGGAGTCACACAGTTCAGTGGGCACCTTCACAGTGCCACTCTAGCACCTCCTCTATCTGCATTATTCTGAGAAGGACTTGAGGGTTTTCAATGCTTCTCAAGAGTCAGAACATGCTTTCAGATGAAAGGCTTTTTCTAAAGTTTTCTTTCATACTGATGCCACAGTGAATTTAAACAGCAAGAGCAATATCTGTCCCACAGTTCTTAAAGGCACAGGCACTCTGCTGCCACAGCAATGGGTCTTACATAAACCTTCAAGGCACAAATTTCCATGTGTCTCCTTTCTGACTTTCACCCTTGATCTTGTGAGCATACCCTCCCCCCAACAGCCTCAGCCCAAATCTTTTCACCTCAGGCAAGTGCAGATCCATGAGGCACAGCAAGAACTTACATTACTTATGCAGGAGCCACATCATACATGATACCAACACTTGCCACTCAGCAATACCAGAGAAAACATTTCTGTAGCTGGAGCTCTTCTCTTCTACATCCAGAGGAAACACCATAACAGGTATGAATTTATTTCATTGGGTTTGTGGTGTTGCTATTTTCTTCCCGAGACATTAAGTACTCACCAGCGATAACTCTTCTGCTTTAGGCATAAAAAAAAAATTGAAGGTTTTTCTGTGTTTATTGAGGGAGAGATGGGGTGCTAAAATACGAAAACAAATATTAGGTGATATTTGCATTCCTGTGAGGAGTCCTGGCATCTTAGTCAAGCACTGGAGCACTTTACAGGCATAATACATCCATGGATTTGAAAAAATCTGTGAACCATCCTCTACAGGCAACATAGCTGAACTATTTCAATTCAGTAGAGCCAGAACATACATAGTGTGTTCATCAGCTCTGAGAGGTATATTACCCTT
Organism: Leptocoma aspasia; assembly: GCA_013399835.1. Taxonomy (NCBI): domain Eukaryota; kingdom Metazoa; phylum Chordata; class Aves; order Passeriformes; family Nectariniidae; genus Leptocoma; species Leptocoma aspasia. The sequence goes on along the minus strand of VXAX01007475.1, from coordinate 216,218 downwards.
TATCCATTTTATGGAATATATTACATAAGTAAATACTTTCCATGCTCCTCTGATACACCTCTACTATAACTTAGAAAAAGCTAAAAATACTACTCTAGTGAAAACCTGCTTTTGAACAGGTTAAAGAGGTTTCTGTAAAATTGAAGATGCAAAAGCCATGTGTTTTATAGTGATCCTGCTTTCTCTGGAGGAGGGTGTGAGGTAGAAACACTACTCTTGCTAGCAGGAGCTCTGCAAAGAGCAGGAGAGGAATGCTTGCCCAGAGCAGCTGGCTCAGCCCCCAGAGCTGACTTGCACTGTGCCATGGCAATCACTCTTCCTGAGGAGAGTAAATACCAGCACCAGTAAATACCAGGAAGCTCATCCCCTCCTTGCCTGCCCACCACTGCTCTCTAACTGTGGCTGAACACCTTCTAAGGGATGGCTCTCAACAATCCCTGCCCTTTTTTCCCCCAGGAGTCCCTGCCCATCCCCACCGATGACAGCCAGTGACCCCCCCATCACCCGTGGGAGCCAGCACCAGGATGCTGAAGTAGGGCTCCTCCACCACTCTAAAACTACCATTTAATGGTCAGCCAGCCTCTCTCAGAGCAAACAAATCAACTGATAAGCAAATTTAGCCCTGTGGCTAAAGCCAACCCCTCTTAGGCAACTCTTGTTATCAGAGAGTCAGGCTGTTCTCAGCTTCCAAAAAGAAACCTCATGAAGATGGTGCAAGCCAGACAGTGCTGAAATATCTTTCACAATGCTCTCCACTAAGCAGTAATAAAGCACAAGCAATTGTAAACAGATGTTCAGTCTTAAAGCAGCTTTCAGCTGCAGCATATAAATGCAACCTATGCTAAAGAAATGTCTTCAGTGAATTTTGTTAACAGCAGCTCGTCATGAGAAGCCAGTGCCTTTATGTAGCAGCATTACAGGTTGTTATTGTGGCTCTATGGGTAGAAGTAGGTCAAATGAATTTATACAGCAGCCCTGACAATATAGTTGTTATTAATATAGGGGTAGTTAAGTTTATCACCAAACAATGTATTCTTAGCTCTTTTTCCAGTACTCCAAAGTCCACAATATGATGTACATATTATGTGCACATCAGAGCAGCAGACAGCTGTGTTATTAAAGGCACTGCACTGCCAAGAACACTGCTTCCTAAGCAGTTAAGAATCATGAAATAAAACATTAAAAGTGATATCTTTTGTGTGGACATGAAGAGAAGCTTTAATAGAATTACATACTTCATTTGGCCGTTGTTATGTCACAGAAGTGTTCATTACTATTAAGTAATTTGGCTGATTAACTCTTTTGTATACCAGGAACAAAGCTGATAGAAACCCAAAGACAAATGCCATTTCTATCTCATTAAACAGTATCAGAAACAAGGAAAATCTGTTTTGTTTCGCAACAGTGTGTAAACAAACATGATTCTTACCTACACAGAATATAAAAGCAAAACAACAGCAAAAAAAGTCCTGTAATTGCCATTGAAATATTCAGAGGTTTTTGGGAGGCCTTTTTATTCTCTTCTATAAAATATTGACTTTTTTGTTTGAAGCTAATAAACTACATCTGCCAAAAAAATCACTCACATCGCTCAAAAAAAAGCTACACACAGAGTCAAAAAAAGTTACATGTCTTCTCTGGCTTTAAACCAAGTTCAAGTCAATTAACTAAGTCAGCAATTCCTGGAGTACCTTGGGGCTAACATTTCCCATAACTTCTCTCAGGTCTGTAGGAACCTCCATCATCTTGTAGTGACATTGACCATGCTGAACAGCAACTCCCACAGGCACAAGCTTTGAAACCACTTACCCTCACATTTCTAAACTGGAAATTACTTTATTAAAAGGCAATTTAGAGCTGCCTATTTTTCCACAAAAAAGCTTCATCTGATTATAGCATTATTAGCCAAGTAAGGAACTCTTTCCCTGTTTAACACACAATTCAAATAAGTTACAAAATGCAAGCAGTCTGGTTTGAGCAGCTCCCTGTGTATCCTCCAGGTCAGAAGACCCAAGAGCAGGAGGCAGCATTCAGTGGAGGTGCCACTTCCAGAGAAGCTGCAGATCACAGAGGCTGTAGGGTTTAACCAACAAAACCACAGACACCAGGTACATCCCAGGCATTTCACAGAACCCTTAGAGCTGTGCCAACCCACAGTGCCCCAGCACACAGCACTGCTGCAGCTCTGGCTTGCAGGAATGCTCTCACATCGCCTGTCCAAATTCCAGCTGCATTCTGTGATCGTGTTTCTCTTCCAACTATCCTCACCTGTCACCCAAAATCCTGATGGCTTCCTGTAACTCTTCTTGAATAAACATAAAGTGACTCCCATGTAACTGAAGGGGTTATGCTGCAGTCATGAGAGGGTGGGAGACTGAAGAGTGTTAATGCTTCTGTTGCCCAGCAATCCAACAATTCACAATCTATTTTGGAGCTGTCTTCAGTGGTTCTTTTAGTCATTTTGTCTCCAGGAGAATGCTCCCAGACTCTGCACACCTCCTCTTAGCAGAAGCTTTCCATACCACTAATTATTTTTGCTTCTTCCACCTCCATATCTACACTCTTGTCAGCAGCAGGCTAAGAAAGCACACACTGCTTTCCAGGTGGCTGCACACCACACTGAGGGTGACTGTCATTATTTCCCTTCTTTCCACAACCTGCTGGCAATTATATTTCTTTATGGTGGCAAACCATTCGTTATTTGTGGACAGAAGCCAGCTCTGAAGCCAGTAAAAAAGAATGTAAACAGCACACATTATTCCTTCTGTTGTACATTAACTTTCACACACCAAGGATCAGTTTGACCCTCCGTGTGCTACACAGTTGTTTTATTTTGCCAGGCCCTTGCAAAGCTCCTTAGTGTAGCACATATCTATCAAGCAGCAAACAGGATGCCTCAGGGTTCAATAAACCTGACTTGAACATGCACTGTCTGAAATTAGACCTGGTATTTTTTGTGATGTGACTGAAATAGTAATTTTGCTCCCATAGCTTACCACCTTCCTCAAGGACCCATCCTACATCGGTTTCCCTGGTATATTTGGTATACTTTGGCACTTTTCAGAGGATTGTGAGGAGAAGGCAGGCACAAAGAAGAACTGGAAAGCAGGACTCGAGTCTGCTAACACCACCACACTGGTGTGTGCAGCCCCTCCAGGCACACACAGAGGCACCCTTTAGCATAAAGCATTCAAAACTCCTCAGCTTGGTTTGAAGGCAGAAGGCATCATTTATGCAGATCCAAGGATATTTATACCTCTCCCACAAAGCTCCAAGTCCCTTTCCTGGTATTCACTACTGCAGACCCAATGTCTGGATATGGTTCTGTCTAGAACTGCTCCTCACAGAAATAACTTCCAATTCATCCATAAGCTTATCTCCAAATGGCATCCAGCTGCACTAACAGGTAGGCAGTAGGTGACTACACCACTGGAAGATCTCTGGTTGCTATTCAACATGAGTGAAGGTGGCCCATAATTGGGCATTTGTTGTTCTTCATAGAAATCTCAATGTTTCACCACTTGGCAGCGTGATCAGAAAAAACACAGAGAAGTCCACCTGGCTAAATCTGAGATGGAGCTCTCCAAGAAAATTCATTTCTCAGACTAGCATGTTTCACCTATCTAGCAATAATACTGTGTGAGCACATAACTGCATGAATTTATGTAAAAGAGCAACACAGTGAGGGTATTGCAAGAAGAAAAATGAGAACTAAGGAAAAAAAACACTTCCACAAGATGACTCAGGAATTTAAACATTTGCATGAAAATGTTCAAAAAGGAATATAAAAAAGGCAAAAGGTGGGGGAGCTGTAAAATATTGTAGTTACCAAAAAAGAAACAACCAGAAGTAACAGCCAGCAGAAAACAAGCAGACATAGAAATGAGTTTTATTCTACAGGCATTTGGTGTATGCCTTGGTTGTACAATTCAGAGATTGCAGAAGCCAAATATATTTCCAACTCTACTGAAGGTCATTTGAAAACAGAAGGTGAGGGGTGAGGTGAATATGGGGAGAAAGTTTCTTCTAAAAGGAAAAAAGCCTCCAAAGGCAATGAAAAAATCCAGGAAAATTTCTTAAAATAGTTGATGTTTAAAATGCTTCTGAAATACAAAGATCCATAAAATGCTTGAAAAAGCTTTTTCAACACCTTAATATTGAAAAAGGCTACAAGGCATCCTTTGAACATGACTTTCATGAGATGGGGAAGTCTAGGATTCGGAGTAGTTTAGAACTGGAACTTCCAGGAAGCGCACAAAAGCCTTGCTGCAGTTGCAAGACCCCACTAAAGCAAAACCTTCCTTGGACTCCACATGTGCTGCAGAGATAGTTGGCTTCTCCAGCTGGGTTAGTAAGAGCAGGATGCAAGGCTGGAGTTGCCTTCCAAGAAGCTTGCAGTCAATCTGCCCTGTGCACCTACAGCCAATAAATCCTCAGGCAGCTCTGAGAGAGACTCTTTATAAACAGCACCATGTTCAGAATTCACCCCACACCATTGCAAACCCCACCAGACCACCACTAAGGTGGGGGTTTCTGGTAGGTGCAGTCAAATACAGCATTGATTTCCTTCTCCAGCAGTTCCCAAGCCTTCCTATAAAAGCATCACTGGTGTTTGTATTTCAGAGGAAGGATACAACCCAAGGTTCATTTGTTTTGTAGATAGTTGATTATATATTAGAAAAAAGGTTTCCCTTCTGTCCCCTGCTATTTTATGCTGAAGATATAGGAAGAAAAAAATGAATAATACTCTACAAACACAGCTGGTGGTTACTTCATTTCTTTGGACTACATCAAGAGAAATGTTTTCACAAAGTAATATTGCCCGAGGCAACAGCTATCAGTCAGATGAAAAGAGAATTTCACATATTTTCAGCCATCACTTAATCCAGTTTAGCATCTCTACTGACAATTCCACCTAGTTTTTTGCATCCACAATATCTCAAACTGACGTTTGTGCTGAAGGATATTTTCTCTCAATTCAAGGAAGGATCAAGTCCTCTTTGCTCCTATAACAGGAGCAACAAGCAGACACCTCAGGATAGGCAGCAAGCTCAAATGTCTAAGGAAGAAATAAAACCCCAGATTCTGAGCAAAGAGAGCATCTGTTCTATAGCTGTGGAATCTCTCCCTGGGGCTTCATCAAAATGCAGTTGCTTGTTAAAAGCAAGGAGGCAGAATAGATTCAGTTGTTTTTTCTACAGCTAACTAGTATTCCAGAGGAGAAGATGAAAAACAAGGAGAGTGTGTCTGTCAAATCCCAGATGATGATAAAACTGGCACCTTGGACACTTGGGCAGATACATTTGCTCTTTAAGAATTAGGGTTCAAATCAGCAGGGAGAGATCCATGAGCACTCTAGACAGATCTATAAGGGAATTGGCCCAAGGAATATTTATTTATATGAGGCAGCACAGAAAGAACAGAGGCTTAGAAATGCCTGCTGCACGAGTCCTGGCAGCACAGTACACCATGACATCCTGGCCATTAATTTTCAGTGTCAGCCTGTGTTTTTTTCAAGGACAACAAGTAGGTTAGAAACATGCCCATGAGGGGGGAAATATGGGGTCTGCACTCTCACAAGAAAGTTGTTTCGCTGAAAACCCATCCATTCTTCTTTCTGCATGATAGAAGCCTTCCAAGAGCATTTCTGAAAATGCACCAGGGACACCTAAAACACTCGTCACGCTCTCCAAAGAGCTTCAGTTTGGAATTCATAGAGTACAAAGAAGAACAAACCATAAAGCTATATAATAGGCTGAAATATTACCCAGCTGTGAGGAAACATCAGAATTGATGCCATGACAAACACTATATACTGAGAGATAAGCCATACAAAACTGCTGGAGTGAAAGAAACATCCTCACCAGCACACATAGATCCAGATTCTTAAGAGAGCTGCAGTCTGAGCAGTCTGGACACACAAACTAAAAACACCAACTCCAGCAGAAAGTGAGAGAACAACAGCAAACTTCTGGGAAGCAATCAAACAAAATTAAACCTGCTTGGCTTCATCAGAAAAGATTTCCTCATCTTGGGAGCACCCAGCATGCATCAGCTGGTAGAATACTGGACTCTTGCTTCTCAGATGGATTTCTGCATCCGAGCTGTTTCTGTCTGCCTACAGAAGCACAGCTCTCCTCCTGCTTAACCTGTTAAGCTCTACAGATACAGGGAGAGCACAAGAAACAGCACTGTGGGCACATCCCTTGAAGGAAATGAGTGAGCTGTTTACCTTGGAAAGTCCTGGCTTATTGAACAGTTAGCAGAGATTTCAGTTTAATATCTTCTTGCTGTAGCATGCAGAGACTAAGCCGTAGTTCACCCACACAAGATAGTGATCTGTTCAATGCATTAACAGCAGCATTGGTCTTTCTTTTATGCTTGATCAAATAAAATCACTTGGAAATCATTTATTAGCTTGCTTACTATCTCAGTTGTTCTGGAAATGGTGTCAAAATAGAAGGAAAACAATAAATTGAACCACATCATAATGTTCAGCTCTGCCTTGTGTCACTCAAGAACAGCTAAGACTACTCTAAAATCTAAGACTAGAACTAAGACTGCATCACAACAGCATTCTTAATATCCAGCCTAAACCTCCCCTGACACAACTTTAGAACATTCCCTTGGGTCCTGTCACTGGGCACCAGAGAAGAGATCAGGGCCTGTTCCTCCTCTTCCCCTCACGAGGAAGTTGCAGACTGTGATGAAGTTTCTCTCTTTTCCAGGCTGAAGAAGAGAAGAATAGAATCAATAGCAAGCCTGTTTGAAAGATTAATCCATTTGAACCATTACCAGTTAAAATAGCCATTATGAGAAAATAACATCAACTTTCAGGTGCATTGTTTGTTGACCTGCTCTAAACATTTGCAAAAAATAAACACCACTAGAACACTCTCCCTGATGGTACTTCATATTTCTAAAGCGAGTTGGGGTTTGTACCTAATGGCTGTTCTCACAATTAGTACTTTTTTATGCACAACCCTCCAAGTCAAGATGCTGAATGATTTACATTGATGCAGCAGAAGATAAATGCAGACAAGGCAACCACTACCTCTTATTGCTTTGAGTATCAGAGCTGAGAGCTTGAACTTACTGCATCGTTTCAGGTTGCCACTGGTGAATTTATTGTCTCCTAAAGACTTCACAGGATGCCTCTCAGCCAGCAAGAACTCAAGTCATGGCCAAATTAAAGATAATTAGCTAACATTTACTTGAAAATAAATTATTTACAGCATGGGAATCTGGTCTATTCATAAAGTGGAAATCTTAAGCTTTCTCCTGCTTTGTATCTGTGTTTTCAATGGCTCAATGGCATTGACTCCAAGAACAGCACAGGATGTTCCCTGGGATCACTTCCACATTTGCACACAAATCCAAACCTACTGTGAACTCACCTTTCTCAGCCTTATCAAGCTACTTGATACTATCATAGAAATCCCACTGTGGCAATGGTAGGAACACTCATTGCCAAGCTCAGATCTCTTTCACTAAGAAGGACCAAAGGCATGAGTGTGACACCTCATTTTTGACACAGCCTGGATTAGGCAAAGTGTTCTCTTCCCTTTCAAAGACAATGACAACTAACTCCTACAAGCAGGGCCATTCCCTTACCAGATCTGCTGCATGACCACTGACTGATTGCCAACTTCACCCATCCTGAGCTCTTTTATGAAGGCTGGATTAAATTAAACCAGAATTTATGTCAGCTTCAACACATCAAAAAAACTACATCAGTGGTGAGTTGCATAGGCAAGTGACAGCTGTTGGGCTCATTTTGTAGTCATTCACTTTTGGGAAGTCCTTGCACCTTTGAGTACCCATTTCAGGGACAGAGACACAGCAGGGTTGTAATCACTGACTCCATCCCCATCTGTATGGCTTTCAGGAATTTGCATGTCAGATGTCAGGAAGACACAGTAAGGTCACTAGAAGTACTGAACAAGGCCTCTTGGTACTTCAGCCAGCAAAATTACTATCCACTTCAACCTGCTCTCCTCGGGTCCCTTTGATAAAAGCAAAGCCTTGTTTTGCCACAGGAGTTTTGCAAGAACAGGCAGCAGTAACCTGTAAGTACTGGATCAATTACTGCGTGTTCTGGATGTTTATTCACAGAGTTGGAACTACTACAACACTGAAGAAATACAGTCCCTGTTTCTGGAAACAAGTCCTATTATAGCCCAAATCATTAACTTCCCCAAAGACATGATGAGTCAAATATTTTCCTGCATGATAACAACATCCACTGTAGCAGAGTAAAAATAACAGCATGTGTGCTCTGGCAGCTGAAGAATCACCATTTCAGTGGTAACAGCTTTTCACCGTAAGGATCAACTAAAATTTTAATTGCTTCATGCTCACCTCTCCCTTTCCTACTCATTGTTTTTTATATTATATCCATCTTATCATTATGCTGCTGTACCACTGTTTTGCTATTCTCAGTTCAAAAGCAGAGCAAGCTAAAATGGTTATCTTCAATCACCTAAAAGACGTAGATACTTGCATATGACTCAGTCTTACTACTTCAAAAAGCAGAACTTAGTAAATTAATTTTTATCTTGAAAGATCATTTCTCTGATCAGCATCTCTCCAACTTCTGCTCTATCATCTTTCTTGCACCATAAATAAAAGGTATTTCTTCTTACATAGTCCTCACATGAGACAATGTAGCTCTTTCCCTTCTTGCTTTATTTCATATAATGAAACTGCAAATAGAACGTAAGAATGTGAGCAAAATCACACCTGTTTATAAGACATTGTTCCAGTCTCATCATGCCTTTTTAAATTAAAACAAAAGCTTTTCAAACTTGAGGGTAGATATGGCACACCATCCATTTCAGCAGGTTTTGTGTTTCTTAGTACAGTGTATTAGGTATTACAGCCACGTTCCCTTTACTCTTTTATTATTATGGGGAGGGGGCAACAGGGAGAAAGGAGGAGAGGACAGAGGAAGCTCTCTTACATTTTCTTTTAGGAGAAGACAAACTGACCAACCTTCTGAGAAGAAGAATTTGTTGATACAGGGATGCTAAAAATGAACTTGACTCAATGATATCACAGCGAAATGAAGGTGTAGAGACTGTTACTAGAATTAAATATTTTATAATAGCCCCTCTCTGTATAACCATCCAACATTTATCTAAATTTCACAAACATACATCTTTAGAAATTGCAAAAAATAGTAACATTTCAAGATACTGCTAGTGCTGCAAAAGCACAAATCAAAATGCCTGCAGTTCTCCAGTCCCTTATGCATCCATCAAAAAGGGATCAAAAGATTACTGGCTTTAAATTAACTGTCTGACAAAGCACTACAAAACACAGCTATCATGGAAAGATTGATATTTAGTCTCTTATGCTAATGAAAAAATAAATGAACACGTAAGCCTTACAGACAGGTTCAGACTTTTAAAATAACTTATCCCAACAGCATTGATGTGTCATTATTCTCAAGTTCAGTTATATTAATCCTTGCAATCTTTCCAAATGCACAGCTTAAAAGCGTGCCTCCCAAGCAGTTTGCAGTACCTCTGATGACTAGAGGTTCATTCCAGGAGAAATCTTTATGTAATGGCCCCATCACCAGTTACACAGGTGAGAAAAAAAGAAGTCAGAAAGCCTTATTTGTAGCTGTGTCTTTCTCTAATGACTGTTTTACCACAAGAGTATACATAGGCCTAGCAATACATTGCTACACCTCAGAAAAGATCACGCAAGTGACAATACGGCATTTGTCCATGGCAACATATACGAGGGCAACAGTTGCTAAAAGTGACAAGTGCTAAAAACAGCAGATGAACTCACAGATAAAGTTTTCCTTGTGCAGATAGGTTAAAATCTGGAAGCCCTGTTCCATCTTCAAAGAGCAAAGCTTTCTATTTTCATGAAAAGCACAATAGCTTTGGTTCATAAAGCCATCATAAATCAAGATGGTTGTTTTTGCAGCAGTTACTCTACATTATCAAAGCTTTCTTTACTATTTCCTAAAGTACTCCATAATATCAAGAATTTGTGGATTTGAGGGGGAGCAAAGCAAAATAAAAATAATAAGTATATGGGGAGGAAAAAAAGCGTAGGCCACCAACAGGAAACATAATTCAGTGAAGAGCAAGTCAAAACCAATCCCTCCCATACAGATGGCTGACAATGGTGCCCTCAGAACTAGAATTGGGGCTGGTTATTTCATTCATTCCCTTCCCTGCACAGGCTCCTTGGATAAGCCATCTTCTAGCTTTGAGCTGAGCCTGACATGAGCTCCCAAGCTGTACTTTAGATTTAATTACAGCGCAATCCAGTCTTTAAAGAACAGGGACACAGAGCACATCCAGCTCCCCTGAGCTATCACAGCGTTGGGGTTTGGTCCAACTCCTACACGCCGTCCTTGAGCAGGAGTGCTTGGAACACGTCTTTCCAGTTAAGAGCTGATTTCATCAAAATACTCAGCAAGAAAAAAAATCCCCCAGTTGACAGGAGTGCCACACGAGTTCACTTCTGGCTGCAGGCAGGGTTTAAGCAGACAGCCTGGGGATGCAGAGTCAGTGCGTGCGGGGAGAGCGGAACAGCTCCGGGGGCCGCACAGATCAGCTGCTAAAGCCCACTCCTGCACACGCAGCTCCTCACGGTGCACTGCACACACTCCTGCTGGCAATCCCAGCCTTTCTGCCTAAGGCAGCATGCTTCTCAGCCTGTGCTCTCCTGGCTCAAAAAAACTCTGTTTCTCCACTCGCTCTCTGAACATAAATTCTCCGCGAGCTGTGTTGAGGCTTTGCCTCCCCTCAGTGGGTTGGTTTCCAGAGCACATCGGATTTCTGAGAAGTATTTCCTCCAGCAAAGGGCTGGTTTTGACTTTTGGGCAGGATACTTAAAGCTTAAACATATTAATCATAGATTTATTTACAGGATTAGCAAATCTCCAAGTTGTGGTTTGAGTGGGAAGGGAAGGATGGTGTTTAGATGTGAAAACCATGATAAGACAGCATTAAGATTAAGGTGTTAAGATATGAAAGCCAGCAGCTCTTCCTTGATCAATTAAAATACCGTTAACTCTCTTTTCTCCTAGAAACCTAAATATCACTAGGAACAAGATGTACTTTGCAATGTTTTCAAGCCTGCTACTTTGATAAATCTCCTCCCACACTCTGGATCATTCACGCAGAGCAGCAACTATGCCCAGTGTCAAAGAGGAGAAGAAGAGCCTGAGATGTACTGCATAAACCTCTGGCTTTAGAGTTGCAAACACAAACCAAACACCATTAAATCAACACAGAAGTCCCAGGCAAACCAACCACCAGGCAGGAGCCAGGCAGGGTCCCAAGACAATCCCTAAGCTAGGTCTGTAGGGCAGGACTTGGCCAAGGGGTCCCCCATGCTTCACTGACGGAAGACAGGTCTCACTCGCAGGGATTTCCCATCTCACTTCTCTCAGGACAGTGTGAATGATTTTTTTTCTAGAAAATGACCAACCATCAGCACATTAATAGCACCAAGAAAAGGTTAGACTAATGCTCTTCCAGCAGCTGGGGGTGACCAGAGCTTAAAACCCCATCAGGCCATATTCTCCCTACTGGCAGAATTGCCACTGCTGCTTTATACTTTCCACGCTGGTAGACACGGCTAGCAGCAGCAGGATTTAAGATATATTATGGCCAGAAATAGGCTACCACAAACCAGTGGATCACACTGGGGTAGAGCCTGCTCTAGGAAACCCAGGTCTACTCTACAGGAATGGCTGAGTTGGCCACCAAAGCCATGGCTTCAGTTACCAAAGTCATCCTACACGAAACGTGCCCATGCCACTGCATACAGAGCCTTAGTGGATGACTTGAAAGCAATTAAAATATTACAAAAATTCACCCTTCTCTTCTGCAAAACAGTTCCTGTGTCTGCTTAAGTAAAAGGGAAGATGATACCATCTCCTCTATCAACATTTGCATCAGAGCAACAGCTTGCAGCAGCTAACACCACATTTCTGTGATCACACAGCGTTTCTGGCCAGTACCATCTTCAGATTTTGTTTTTCCCCTTTCCTGAAGGGATGACAAGTCCGTGCAGAGAGCACATCATTAGAAATAGGAGCAAGGGGCATGTGAGTGTCAGTTCAGTTCCATATCCCTCCTGATAAATTGAGGGTTCACAAATGTGTGCCAGCTGTTCGCAAATGGATACTCGTTCACTTGAATTACAATAGACACTTGTTCTGTATTGTTGCTGTGAATCAGCCCCATCTATCTCTTCTCATCCTTTAAGTCTCACAGCAGCTTCAAATATCTGAAATGCAGTGGAAGTTTTTCATGTTGAGCAACAGCTTCTTTTGTAATGCTCCCTGTGTTTGTGAGCTGTACAAAAGAAACTGAAAGAGTAACAGCTACTCAGTACTAGCAAACAGCTCTGTTGGATATCTTGGGATACAGTCACCTCCCCCACGCCATGGCATCAGCAGTGGGACAAAGCAAACTGACACTCTTCCATGTTTACTTCCAAAAAACCATTGGGATTCTCCATGAAGATCTTGCTCAGTGACTGCAGTAGAATCCTAAAGATTCAGTAAAGTTATACAGATTTCTTTAATTAAAAGGGCACCTGTACAAACCCAGGCACCAGAATCAAGTGCATAACCATGGTTAAAATGCTGCTGTGGCACAAAAATAGACTTTCAAAGCCTTTTTTCAGTAGCTGTCTTTTGCTCATAGCCCTCTGATTTTCAGTTTCTTATGAGCTTTTTCATTCTATCTTTCCAGTCTGACTGCAAGGCTTGCCAGGACACCTCAGAAGATCCACACAGAAGCAATGAGCACTTTGCTGAAGGCTCTCACATACTCAGGGAAGAGAGGTGAGAGCATCTTGAGATGCAAGAGCAAACCTCTTCCCCCATCAGGGAGAACTCAGTCACTAACAGCAAGGATTCAAGCAGAATCTACTCTCTTTTGATACTGAAAACTATTTGAGCAGAGCAAATTGTAAGACACTGGACAACATATCCTCTCCCTAGGGTTTCTATCCCATGTTACATAGCAAGAGCATCCACTCACACCAGGGTCTGGAGCTCTCAGCCTGGCCAGGAATGTTTGAAAGCCAGGTGTGCTCAGAAACCCCACAGCCTTTCTCAGCACAGGAAACTGGTACTGCAGACACTCTGATCTTTTGTTTCACAAGTGAATCTAGAAAACACTGCCAAAAAATGTCTAAGTGGAAAGGCTTTTTATTGCTCCCCAACTGAGATGTCTACAAATTCAGCAAATGGTATTTTCAGACAGTTTTCCAGATTGCAGATGTTGGCATGAGCATAGCAGCTCTTGGATTCTTTACCCACCAGTTCAACCTTCAGATTTTTCCAAATCATTAACATAAGATCTTCAAGTAAAATATTTTCCCTGATGTAAAATATAAAACTATTTCCACAGATATTGATTGCTGAACCACCACTCTCTTCAGAAGAATCCAGATATAGACAAGGATGTGCATTATTAGTCTGATGACATACAGTGTAATCAAGCTAATTAATTTGACAACTTGAGATTGAAAGGTACAAATTGAGGCATGTGCTATAACAAAAGTAGGAAAACATGACAGATTGAAGCAAAATATTGCATGCAGGATGCAGTGGTAAAAAAGGAAGTTTAATTAGAAGCACTATATTTTTTATTATTTTGAAAAGCAGTAACTAGAAAAATTTCCAAATTGTTAATTGGAGAGAAAATGAAAAAATTCTTTCTTCACAGAGATGGAACTGAATTAATTTACATACAAGCAAGCCAATGAACACTGCATTAGAAGACTCCTACAAGCTTAAAAAAAAGTTCAAAATGGAACAATAAACAAGTGCAAGAAAAGCACTTTTTGTTTCAGGCATGTAGTAACTTATCTTGGAAAAATCACCAAACCAGGCAACCCTGTTGAAGTAAAAGTCACTGGAGGAAATGTTTTGCTCATTATTTTATTGCTAACTACCTCAAATTGGCAATCACTTTCAGTCCAAAGCTACATATCTACCATCCAAACCTTTTGACAGCACTGAGCAGCACACATAATACTTACACAGCAATATTCATTTTCTTAAGAGCTTAAGATGAAGAAATGCCAATTGCACTGTCTCCCTAAAAACGTTTTAAAACATCATTCCTTCTCAAAAAGAAAAGTGTAACCCTAAAACACATTTGTGAAGAAACAGCCACCAAGTTCAAGTCATTTTTGCAACCAATATCTAAACACACCAGTTTCATTTAAATTATACAGCTTCTCAGTTAACAGAAAAGGCTTTAAATCTTCTACTTCAAATGGAAATTTCTGGTTCTCCGACTCAAAACAATTCACTCATCAACTCCATCCTCCCTACATGCTACACATAATTCTTTCAGATCTTACAGTGATCAGAATATGGAGGTAAAAATTGATCTTCCATCTTATATTTCATGTTGTTATTAAGTGTTCATAAACATATTTTGAGAAGTAAAAATAGCTAGTCTTTCTATTCCTGGAATGTGTTTCATTACTATCAACAAGAAACTGTGAAATTATGCTAAATTAACACAGAATCTTTTCAACCCTCTTAGAAAGGGGTTTTTATGAACTTCAATGATATTAAACTGAAAACATTGAACAAACATCCATACATCTTACAAGAAAAAGTGGGTGTAATTATGTGGAAAAGATCAGTGGATTCCTGTTATACAAGATTTAGATCCCTTAGACCCACACTCAAATATGACAAAATTATGTTTACCATTATTCACAGTGAGGGTGAGCACACAGTGCTGCTGAAGAGAACTAGCCAAAAAAAAAAAAAAAACCAAAAAACCCAAAGAAACAGTTTGAAGAGGGAAATGGTTTTCATCTAAATCCCCTTAGGTTCATATCCATACAGGCCATAGCAGATAGAAAAGCTTCCACTAGGTCCAAACATCACTCTGACAAATTTTGCTACCTATCCATTCACATTAGCACCACCAAAATCAGAGCTTCACACACTTCAAAAGCTCAAAAACAGGTGGGGGCAGAAACAGTAGGGCTCTCACCTATTTTAGAGACACAACAAGCCCACAAAAGAGGTCTGGTTTACACTGATGATCTCTGATGTCTGAGCCCTACATTCATCTCATGACAACGCTCCAAAGGTTTCTTCACTGCATCCAAAATTAATGGGGTGCTTTGCTCATAATTTATTGATGCCACACAGGCAGCAGAGATATCAGACAGAGGTGTAAAGTTTAATGACTGAATACACCAAAACAAAATACCATTTTATCTTGCTTTCTGTCTTACTAAAGCTTCTTCGAAACCATTTTATTGTTCAGGCAATATTTTCCCCCCTGATTCATCTTTTTTTTTTTTTTTTCTTTTTAATCCTAAACACATTTCTAGGGGTGACTGTGGCTGAGGTTAACACCACACACAGCACCACAAGCTCTTTCCTGTGCAGTGAACAAGATTATTTCTTGTCACACAATTCACAAAGCAAATTAAACATGTCAGAGTTGGTGAATATTGTGAAAGTGACTCTTGGAGAGCAGTCAACAGATGGAAAACAGCAAGGTAATGGTGGCTAATTACTTACAGGCTGAGTTTTTGGGACTATTTCAGAACAAGGTGAAACTGAAAATATTTGGCAAATATTGAAAGAGCAAAAGTTCCTGGTAAGATCTCTTACAAGAAAAAAATAAAATTGTTCCTCTCCATACAAAAGGAGTGAAATTCTCACAAAGTGCAGAATCTGGATAATTTATAACTGGAGTGTTGCACTAATAAACTAAAGTAGAAGAATGTATTATGTTTTGTAGTGAGGCATAAGTGTTTTGTACAGATACCATTGCAGCCCTGCCTAGTACATGCCAAACATGAAACATTACACAGCAGTGAGAACAGTGACTTTAAAGCCTTTTATTAAGGTTTACATATATAAAAAAGATGAAAAGTTTGGCATAATTTTCACTTGTTCCAGAGCATTACTAAAATTCCTCAAAGAACTTGACTTTTGCTAATTCCAGAGCTAGATTAGATAGAAAACAAACCATTTTGTTGCAAATGCCAAGTCAAAATGGGGAAGAACTGCTAACACTGCAAGCTGATATTTTGGTCCTTCTTGTGAAGAGGAGGAGACTTTATGCCAACAGCCTTGGTATCTAGTTAACTTTCTGTAATAAATCACATCTCCTAGTAATTATACTCATAATAAATTTTGTCATCTTCTCATTGCTGTGATTGCAAATCTGCCTCTGCCTCACAAATCTTGTAAGAAAGGATTTCATTTTCATTGGGGCAGCGAAGAGTAAAAGGGAAGAAACAAAAGGGAAAACTAACAAATAAGGGGATTTGGGGAACGAGAAGGAGAAAAGAACTGGTATAGGAAAGCAAGCAAAACAAGAAAATGCAACATTTCATACCTTTCTGAGAGTTACTTTGTAGTCAAAGTCAGAAACTATTGCCATTATTCCATGCATCCAAAGCAATATATACGCATACAAGTTGCTGCTTATTGTAAAGATAAACCAAAATAATTTTTAGCTGTTGTGCTTGGCTTATTTCTGCTCATGGAGAAACCTTTCCTAAGCAGAGAAAACCTCTAAATCTGAGCTAGTGCAGCCAATTCAGGGTATGAACCAGACTTGAATTCTCCCCTTACTAAAACAGCACAGGAAGCCCTCCAAAGCTCTCTCATTCTGAGTACATGGATGGAGAACTCAGCAGTAGGTTTGTTGACAAATAATTCATTGCATTAAGAATGACAGGAAAAAGTTCTTAACACAGCCAATAACAGCAGCACTAGATATGACTTTAAAATAAATACTTCTGATAAAACCTGAATGGATGTGTTACTTGCAGTGGAAGAATACCAGTGGCAATGAGCCACTCCCTATTATATAAGTACATCTTAAATTAATATAAAATTATATTAGCATAAATAATAAATAGATAATTACTTATTTTAATTCTTGTTAAACTTAAGTGGTAGAATGTGTTACCATTAGAGGAAGAGGACTAAAATATTTCAGTTACATAAAATGAACTTCATCAGTGAACCTACACCAGTGAGTACCAGAAACAGGTGACAAACTTCTCTAAGAAGAAAAGATATAACATAAAGAAAGTTGTGTGCTCATGTGCACATCCATACAAGTCCTCAAAACCCAAACTTCTTTATAGCAAAGACAAAATAGGCATCCACATCTCCACACAGTGACTCAGTGATGGTTTTTGCCGAGGGCCAAGGCTGCAGCTCACTGCACTTGTATATAGCCCTGGAAACAACATTTATTCATGCAAATTATGCAGCAGTCACCGAGCATCAGAAAATCAGCTCTACCAACATCAAAGAGGTTCTCACCAGAGAGGACTTGTCAGTGTCACCATGTCATACACACACATGGGGCCAGTGGAGAGAAATGCTCCAAAATTCGGAAAAGACCCTATCAAATCAGAAGGCAGAAGACAACCAAAAAATTCTACATTTATATTGTAATTATATGTTTAAATACTTTCAGTAAGTCATCTCCATAAAGTGGAGTCATTGCATTGCCCATGTTTAGCATCTTGCAGTATCAAGAACAGAATCAAAGTTTTAAAGGTCCAGCCTCACTTACTCATGACTGATATTTCAGCACGTGCTATATCCATGCAGCAGCAATAGTGTTCTGTAGGCATCTCTTTGAATTTCCATCAAGAATACCTCTGCCATTGTAATTCAACCTAAAATCCATTACAGCTATTATATTGTGCATAAAAATTGATGAACAGCAAAATTTTGAGCAAACCTAATCACCCATATATTTCGAAACATCTGTTTGATTTTTACAGGAAGGCTCAGCGGAGTATAACATGTGGCATAAAGCAATGTAAGTCTCAGCTAACTATAACTCCTGTAAATAAATTAGAATTATAACAAACATAACAAATCTGGGGTTACCCTGTGGTTTCACAGCAGCCTCCTGCTTTAAATGACAGTTTCAAAATACGGATCTAATCTAACATTCACCACATTGCTGTCCAATCCTTCTCATAAGGAGTAACAGATAGCCTGATTTCATATCAGCACAAGAAATAAATATGAACCCTACTGTTAAACAGCTTAAGTCGCAATCTGAGCTTCAAGGAAGCTGAGAACTCAAGATTTCAGGTCAGAAAGAAATAATTCTTCAGTGAAGAAAAAAAGAAAGGAGAAAAAATGGAAGCAAAGAGTTGTTGGTTGACCTTGAACTGCTTTGGCTGGTTTTGTTTTTCAATCAACACCTTCAAGCACAATTAATTCCCATCTTCCTCCATGTTACACAGCTGTTTATTCTCCTAACTATATTTTCATGAGTTTACAAATTCATCTCTCACTGAAAGTGTGGAGCTCAGGCAAACTTAGAAAAACATTTGTCTCCATTTGTCCTCCTAAAAACCTGCTGGTGTCCACAGGAAAAAATCAACACACCATAGTTGAAAGGGGTGTTATACAGTGGCAAGACATGCCAGCACTCCTTGAATCACCCAGCACAAACATCAGCATTTCATAGCACAACAAGGATGAACTTCTTCATGCCAGTATTTTACCCATCTTCAGTATGGGCATTTCCTACAAAGAATGAAATTTTGTCCTTAAACCAATAAGAAACATTGCCTGAAGTCAACCCTCAAGAAGCTGTGTGACCTTTGAATATTCTAAGGAGAAAAACAAAAGCTCTCGCAAATATCTGCATTTATTTGGTTACAGAATTAATGGTGTCATCCCATCTCACAGATGACACATGAAGCAGCAGCAGCTGCTCCTTCAGACACTAACTGTAGCCAAGTGACCGTGCCTTGCCTTGAAAAATGGATTGCACTTCATCAAACTTCTCTGTGCTGTGATTTTATGAAGGCAGTGTGATTTAATTCTTGGCATAGAAGCAGATACTTTCCTGCATGATAGATTTCACATCCAGACAGCCAAGACACTGGACAGATCAGGTTTTTCATAACTAAAATACCAGCTTCTTATTAAATTGACAGCTGAGCGTGTGTTCATGCACATTCACACATTGCAAGGAGTTTGGGAAGCTCACAGAAAGCACATTCCTGTGTGTGGAGCCCACTCTATGGGAAACAAAGTGAAAGCCTTCTCTGGTCCATTCAGGTTTCCATGGACACTTCAGAACCAGGCTGATACCCTGGAGGTGGTCAGGAACATGCAAGTTAAGAGCACACCAAAGAGCTAGGTGGTTGCTACATCATCTCATGATGGGGCTCAGCAGCAAAATCGACATGGTGAATTCAGCCCCTGGATGACGGAAAAGGTTCGTGTGATTTATGTGTTTCATGGTTAAGTGTTCTGTCTGCCAGCACATGGACTTTTTCAAAACTCCATTTATAAATCCATGTATAGAGTACTCTCTCCTTAAGCATTGATTGCCTTGGCCCTCACACTGTTCCCTCTCCCCTCATTCCCTGTTTCCATACAGGGCACTGGGGAAGGCGGCTGTCACTCCTCCATCACCTCTGTCCCTTGTAAACAGACACAAACACTCCCAACAGCCCAGCAGAGTCGGCAGTGCTCCCTCCACCACAGAGCAGAGGAAAAACCCTGGTGTCTCCAGGAACAGCAGGCTTCAGCTGCTCAGTGACTGACCAGGAATTAATTATCCCAAAGGAGGAACTGAAGGTTTGAAGCACAAAGCTGATCAATACAGCCATTAGAAAGAAAGATGCTCACCAATCTTCTGTGCCATTCTGGAACTGCAGCTTTCAAAACCATAATGTAAAGGGTTTAGGCATTGTATGTGCATTAGTGTATTTACATTGTGTATCTAAAAGCATCAATTTGTTTAATAAGCATTTTTCATTTGGAACCTGAATCTGAAAATATTCCAGCTTCCAAGACTTCCTCAGTTGCCTGACTACAGAAAACCCTCTGCCTTCTACTACTAGTAAAGACCTCAGCTGATTTTGGAGAGATTAAAGATATTAAAGAGATGTACAAGTGTCACTTCAGCAAACCCCACATGATGAAACCCTCTGGAAAGCATGAAAACAAATACCTGTCCATCCTGAGTAGTAGCCAGAGCTTTTCCACTGGTTACACAGAAACAATTCCTTGTTATGTGATGCAGTCAGAATATTTGTGCTCAGTCCTCACTTACGCCTAACAAAGCCTTACCACAACAGGGACCGACCATTTCCTATTGCAGGTGGCTCTCCATTCCCAATTATGACCAGAAATTTTACCCAGGACCCAAGAGAGTTTTATTTCCTAATGAAGTCCTGTCTGAACTGACACCTAAGAGAAACTTCTATTGGGAATTCATGATCACCACTATTTTGAAACATCCTCACACAGCCAGCAGACCTCAGTGAAAGAAAGAGGTCACTGTGAAATTACTGCTGCTTACAAAGTTTTTTTTCGTGGGTGGAAAACTAAACCATTATTTCCATAACTCATATTTTCCATACATTTAGAATTATGCAAGAAATCACCCTTATAGCAAAAAAGTATTCTCCATGAAGCATTCCAGAGAATTATAAAATATCCATTAAAAAGATATTTCCCACTTTTTTGTCATTCTCCCCAGTGGTCAGTTAAGCCAGGTTTCACAACATTGTTTCTTTTAAGTCTGTTTTATAAGTGACTGAATGGTAGAGAGATGAGCAAAATGCTGCCTGCTGTATTTATACTTATTTGTCACAGCTTGAAATTGGACTGGGATACTGACAGCATTTCAGAGCCTGTGCAAATCCTCTCTTTGGATTATTTACAACCTGTTGATGCATATTCAGGAGCACACCATAAAATATCATTAAAATGATAAATCTGTCCTCAACTAATATAAGCCTCCCCATCTCCTCTTGCTCTTTCATACATTTTCAATTGTTTTCCTTTCACCGCTAGCGCAAATATGACATCTTTTCAATAATAAGAGACAGAAAGTGCATGATGCTGAGATATCTCTGTGATATCCTCACCTATGGTGCTGTGAAACTGAGAGCTGAGACTATTTTACTGAAAAACAATTATACTGAGTGAAGAACAGGAGTGACAACTATTTGCTGTAAATGGATGCTGCAGATATCAGCTGAGCTAAGATGCATTTCATTGTCACTAATTAAATTTGGATGTACAAGTAGCAAAAAAAACCCCAAAAAAACACAAACCCAAAATGATAAATGGTTCCCATCCAAAGCAGAAAATCTGTTTTCTTGAAATCAACCTCTGTGGTGTTCACACAGCAACATTGCTGTGTGCAACAATTTATAGTGCAAACTCTTCCCTCTTAAATCTCCAAGTCACCATCCTGCAACCCTCTACTTTAATTTTTTCCCCTACAGTTTTGATTCTTTTTATTCAATAGGCTTCTTTGATTAAGCTCAAGAGAGTTAAATTCTTAATTCTTGCCATCATTTCTGTTCCCATATTGTAGGCAGAGTTTTTTGTGCTGGAAATATCCATATTCTAAAACAGAAAAGAAAGTCAAGGTGCCCTGGAGTACAGTATTTCTTGACTTTATCACAAACATCCTGTATACTAAATGGCATCTGTCTCCCAGAAGAAGCAAGGTTTCCCTCCTTCCAAAGCAGTCAAATATGGAGTGCACTGCAAGCTGTATTTTGTGGTTATTACACAAAAGAAGAAATATCCCAACGTTTATTCCCTTTCCCCAGGTGACTGTCAGATTACAGCCAACTGTAATTCAGAGAGAGGCAGGGGAGAGAGCAGAAGTGCTTGGTCAGCAAGCAGAATTGTTCACAAGTTGGAGGGAGTGTGTGCATTTACAAGAGAGGATTTTGGTTGCAGGGGAGGCTGACTGTGTCTTAGCCATGTGCTGCTTCTGCCAACGCCATCCCTGATGTTCCAGGACTGCACAGCTCCAGAAGAACCACACACACTTAAGGAGCAAAGGTGAAACCAACATTTTGTTGCTCAAATACTATGCTCTCACATGCAAGCACATGGGTAAAAAAAAGAAGAAAATCTCTTCAGTGACAGTTACAAGACAGCCAAGGCTCCTTGTTTTTGCCAGGAAAACATTAAAGCCAGGGAATCTTTCACACTCAGAGTCTTCTTCAAGGCATTGCCCTTGCCCTGCCTTACCCAAAGCATCCTCTAATCCCTCTCCTCAGGGCTGTGCTACAGCAGCTGAAAACATGCTAAACCCCAGCTTGAGATTCACAGAGGCTTTTATCCCAGGAAAAACAGCTCAATTACCAGGAAAAATGGCACAATACCTCCTAACTGCCTTTTGCTTGACCCACAAAATCTCTTAAAGCGCTCAGCCACTAAAATAAAAGTAAGCTTATCTCTGGTTTAACTGCTCCTGCATCATGGTGCCAGCCAAACCCTGGCTTTGCACCTCGTGCTGTACAACCAAATCGTGCACACACACACCCCCATCACAAAAGGAACTTTATTATTAAAGCCAAACTTCCCAATCTAATGTGAAGACAGGGAAAAGAAAAAAACAAAAAGACAAAACCAAAACAAACAAACCAACCAAAACAAAAAAAAAAAAAAACAGATATGAAGAATTGCTCATGGTGTACATATTTAATTGAACAGAGAAATGCAGCATCAGGCTGACAACCCATCTTCCCTGATCCTATCCAGACTCCTGGGCAGGCCCAAGCATTGCAGCTTCCAGAACAGCTTGTCCCTTCACTGTGCAAAGCTTCTGATAACAATTCTACCCTTCAAATATCTCAAACTGCTTTATACTCAGGAATTACCCTGGAATTTCACCAAGGTGGTTTTTTCTGAAGAGAAATTCTCTTTAACCTGTAATCTAAAGATTTATTTTGTCTCATTTATACTGCTGTAGGAAGGATACTTGTGATCTGAGGTGATGGTTCCTCCTATTTCTGTGGTTAATAACTGCATTAAACATGTTATCTGCAAAACTAGGAGAACATTCCTTGCTTATTAACATCTTACTGGAAAAAGAAAAGCAACCAATAATTTCCATTTAGACTACTGATTAGAAAATGAAAGTATTACATGTAACATCTGTCAACATGGCTGACAGGATATTTTTTTTTGCTGTTTCTTGAAAACTCTTTCAAGTCCAAAAATCAGAAGTCAAGAATTAATTCCCAAAATATTATTTCAGATATTAAAAATGGAAACCTAACCTGCATCTTGCAGTTGTCACTATTTACTATCAAGTTATGGCCACGTAATTGTTGCATGGTTCTTAAAGACCATTTAGATAATTTCAAGGCATGTCCAGTATGGCCCAGGTCAGTGAGATGACCCATAATAATAGTAGGCAACACAAGGGATGAGCCATATGAAAGGAAGAAATGTCTCCAGTCTGTGGGCATAAGTTTTGTATAAAGTTGCTTCTTTTTTGTTATAGATATACTTTTCAAGCCAGATATCAGCTTTTATTTACAGTGTTAGCTATTAAGCATTTCAAATACTTAAGATAGCAACCATAGAGAAAAATTAAGTTTCTGCTGTAATTAAAAAAAAATTAGTTTGCAGGATCAAGAGATTTTCATAGTGCTTCAAAACTATCATTACTATTATCCAAAAGTTGCATTATGCCCAGTGCTTCATTTACCTTGCATTAAAGCTGTCTGTAAGTAACTTCAGACTTGCAGGTAATTAACAAAGTCACTGAACTCAAAGTAAAACTGTACATACCATGGAGGGATGAAAAAAACCCACATGTTGTATTTAGTTACCGGTTATTACCCTGCACAGGGACACCAGGAGAACTTGAGGGTAAAGATGTATAAACCATAACTCCCTACCCAAACCATCAGCACCTCCACATCTTGAGGCCTTTCTGAAGCAAAACTCATTTCCTCTGCATATCAGGCAAGTTCAGCTGACCATTTCACATTTACTCCAGATCATATCATTCAGTGAATTCCTCCACCTGAACAGATACATGGGGATTGTGTGGCTCCTCCTCAGGAAGCAAGTTAAACCCAACTTTTCCACAGGAGAAGAGAAATTAGGATAGTTAATCTTCATGAGGGTATTAATAATCAGTGAGGGGTCTCTGGCTATTGTAGCAGTCCTAGGAGAGAACACCTCCTCTGAAAAGCCGGGCTGCTTTTCCACAGGGCAGGCAGACACTCACCTCACTGGGCACCAAAGCCCAGTAGGATCCCCTCCAGCTGGGAAGGATTCAAGGGTCCTGACTGGAGCACATTTTTCAGACAGGGGAAAAAATCAAAAGTTGTCTGCTGAAAGAAATGATAAATATTTCAGAGACTCATGTAAGGAACACTTCAAGAACTCAGTCGGATGAGGCAAGATTCCTGAACACGGGTGGTGTGAAGGGAGGAGCTGTGCAGAGTCAGGCACTCCAGCCTCACAGGGAGGCTCCCCCAAAGAAGCCCAGGGCAGCTACAAAACAGCCTTTACATTTTCACTGCAGTTACTGACAGCACATCAATCCCAAAACACTCCCAGTGCAGTTCCTAACACTCACCTTTGGCCTCAGCTTGGAGGAATGATAGTGCTGGATTTGGAGCAAAACACGGGAATCACTGACCAATTTATGCACAGACAGATGTTGGTATGAAGGCACAGTGTAACAGTATGTTGAATACTGCACACAGAGAGGTGGATGTAGACATGCTACATCAAGACTTACAGATATTAGGGAAAAAGACTTGGCAAAACTCTTAGTCTCCCAAGTTTCTTTTGTAGGGTTGCAGCCTTGAGCAAAACTCTAATAGCATCATTTGGGTTTTACATTCACAAAATTGAGTGTGCAAATTCTGCTGCATACAAATAAGACATTTGCATATATTTGACCAGGTTCTGTAGGTTTTGATAAAATTTATTAACTGCTATATCAGTACAGTAGAAAAATCCACCCTGATGTTGATACGAACCACTTTGAGAAAGAAACACAATAATAAATCAGGCTTGGCAGAAATTGAAATTCAGAAGGTAGGCTGATCATCAAACTTGAAAGTGTTATTTAGTGATACACAATAAAACAAATAACCTGCATTCTCCAATTCCCTAGTTAATGTTTATTGATTAAGTTTTGTTAGAAAAAAGCTATTAGCAGTGCATATCCTTGGACAGGTGCTTAAAACAAGTGGTGTAACTTATATCTAACCGTTTGTTCAGTGAAAAGCATTTACAAGGAATTGTTTTTCACTCTTGAGGGGGTAAAAAGTGGGAGTACTTTGCAACAATGCAAGCAGAACAAATTGAAAAAAATGCATTCTATTTTATTGGGTTATAAAAATAAGTCATTGCCAAAGTTTCATAGAGGTACAGTTAGTACGTTCAGCCTTACACTGTAGTGAAAAAGTTGCTTTTTCTATTTCCAGACTTCAGAGCAAGCTTTGGAAAAGAAACCCCAACATGCCCTAATGCATCAGAAATAGATGTTGAATTTTAAGTACATTAATTGCACGCAGCATTTCATTTACCTACATCTATTCTGAAACTAAGCCAGCCTTGAAGATTAGAATTCCCACCACCATTCTTGCATGTTTTAATCCCACAGAGCAGTTTTCATTCTGAGTCAAGGAGAAGGGGGGGGAAAAAAAAAACCTACAAACCATTATCAGGCAGTTATATTATTGCTGTAAAGGCATCAACCAGGTGACTCATTTAAATCTAGACAGAAGAGAACACTGTGTTCTTCTTCAGTTCTCACCTTCCAAGAAAAGGGGTTTACTAAAACACCAGCATGATAGCAATAAACTTGTAAACAAGTATGAACATTCCCTGGACATTCTCTTATGACCTTTGTTGAAAGCAATCACAGGTTTCTGTGCCAACCAATTGTACTCCAGGGCATCGTGGTTTAAGGAGCTCAGCCCAGCCCCACACAGCCACTCACTCACTCACCCACAGTGGGGTGGGGGAGAGAATCAGAAGGCTAAATGTGAGAAAACTCATAGGTTCAGATAAAGACACTTTAATAGGGAAAGAAAAAGTCATAGATGGAAAAAAAGGAATTCATTCACCACTTTTTAGATAGAAAGTGGTCATCCAACAGTTTTCTACTGGGTGAGTTTTACATCAAATAATTAATGCACAACGTGTTTTGTGGTCTTTTCTGCAAAACTTGCAGTGTTTCAGCTTAGTCTTCAGCAAAATAAATGTTCTTAAATATGTGTTGGATCATCATCAATAAACAGCACATTCAAAAGGTCAGTATATACAAGTTCTCCAAGAAAGCATAAAGGAAAGTCAGCTTTAAACAGTGGGAGATCAGCAAGAGTCAGGAAGGATAATAAAAATATTTCATTATAGAACCACATCCTCTCAGTAATACCACAGGTGCCACTCTGCTGAGTATTTTGTTTCTTTCCAAGCTTATATTAGAAAGAGTTATCACAAAGGGACAGTTCTGCTTAGGAAAAGAAGTGTGGGAAAAGGCTGGTGCTGCAGGGTTTGCATTTCCAGCAGTATTCAAAACCTTTTTGTAAGCTGTCACTAATTACAAACAACTACACAGAAAAGGAACCAAATACTGTTGCCCAACCTCTATGGTGCCACACCAAAGCCCTTTACAAATTACTTTACTATTTCATTTTCTTTTAATTTTCATAAAGTCCAATCTATTCCTATTTCCATCATCTCCGTGAGCTCTGATTTAGGCTAATAGCAGTACAGGATAACAGAAGAACACAAATGCCTACAGTAAGAGTTAAAATCGGGATGTGACTTTTCAGAGCATCAAAGCATTTGACTGCCTTAATTCCAAGTGTTTATCTCAAGGTTAATGGCAAAACATAATTTTATGTTCTCAAAAGCACACTCAGCTTAAGCTTTGCAGAATAACAGGACTGCTCACCCCTTGGTTATTGCCACAAACATTTCCATTCAAGGCCACAGCACCCACCAACAGCAAGGTCTTCCCAACAGAGCCAGATACTCCACTCCAGATACTTCCTCTCCTTTAAATATAAAGTCACAACATGCATCAAAGTTTTGCTTCTTAGAACACCCTCAAAAGTCAGGCAGCAGTGAAGTGGAGATGACCAGCAAGCACAAGACTGTTCACCCAAGAGGCCCCTGAGGCTGGAGCCCATCCCTGCAGGTCATGCTCTCCAGATCTGGGAACCAAGTGCTACATTCATCTGCACTTAACCTGAACAAAATGAACGTATCAGCCATAAACCTCCTTACCTTGACTTGGCTGAGACAGATTAGAGACACTCTGTGAAGCCAGTGGTACTCGCCTTCTCCCTGGCACCCACCAGGCCTAATCCTTTGTGCACAGCCTGAACCCTGCCACTTCAGGTGCCAGCTCCAAACTCCCTTCTTCTTCTCTTCCAATAACTAAACTTCCAGCTGCAGAGCACCCAAACAAGCTGACAACTTACCCAGAGGAACTAGAGTTGCCACTAGGGTGTCACTTTTCAGGATACCCTCTACTTCTGAAGCAGAGAGACCCCACTCCTCCTCCAAACCAGCAAACCCAACTCCTCATTTCTATTGCTTTATAGAAATCACCTATTTCCCACCTGGATCTGATAACAAAGTCAGCTGAAACCAATGGCAAACAAAGTCAGCTGGATCCCAGCCTCAGGCTCCACCTGGTCTGCAAAGCAGATCAACAGCTACATTTGTGAACTCAAAGTAATGTGTTTATAGTTTTGAATGTGTTTTATTATTTACTTCAAGTGCTTTTCCTCAGAAACACCTTCCAAAAGACTGGTGAAGGATTTTCCCGTGTTCGTTATACAGATAAACACACACACACATATATGTGTGTGTGTGTGTGTGTCTGTGTGTCTGTGTGTCTGTGTGTCTGTGTCTGTGTGTGTGCATAAAAGTTCAGGAAAAACACGTAAGAAGAATTTTGGTTTTCAGGTATGACTTCCTTTTTCCTTGCAAAGACAGTTTCATAAAAGTAATACAAACCAAGAAGGATTAAAGTTAAAGCTGAGCTCCACACAGATGATGTCAGGAACAAACTAATGAGACACTGGTCACTCCTTTATCAAATAAATCTCAAGATTACAGATGTGACAGATGTCCTAATGATATTTTACTATTCCTCATAAAGATTCTAGGCTATTCTAAGATAAAACGGGAGTAAGAAGCAAGGCCTACCCTAAGGGTATGAAAATTATTTTGAAAGATTGTCCCTACTAAATGTTAAGACCAAAGGTTTTGTTAGAGGTGGAGGAGCAGATTAAAGACTGAAAAAGCAAAAAGAATGCACAACACAGGAATCAGAGGAAAGAACATGCTCAGAAGGCATCTTTCTCTGTGAGGGAGCAGGTGAAGGTCTAATAGCTTTGGAGCCTATGCAAGGGTTTGCAAGGTAGAAGAAACAGAAAAACACAAATGGAAGGATAGACACATATGTAGAAAGTGGATGCTCCTAGGAAACGTATGAAAGAAAAATGTTCAAAGCTCCATGGTGACAAAGAGAGCCCAGCATCCCTCAGAAAAAAAAGAGGGGAGGCAGAGGGATGAGTAATGTCAGGCAGAAAACTTAACAGAGGTGGCTTACTCTTGGGAAACAATGGGAAAATGAGCTAAAGTTTTTCATGGCAAAAGCACAACTGCCAGGAACTTCCTCAGTCTTCTTGTCTTTGGTGAAAGACAACTATCCCTCTACATTTTCCCTTGATTTTAAATAACTGGAAGGCTGGATGTAGTGAATGACCATGAACTTTATCAGCCTCAGATCTTGGGGGTCTCATCCAATATGCAGCCAATCAATACAAATTTATGTTTGCTTTTTTCCTTTTTTTTTTGAAACCTGCTCTCCAGTAGTGCTTCCCCATGACAATCTCATCATCACTTACAAAGTTACATTTAAATATCTCTTGAAAAATAAAGGCATAATCTAGTGATTTATGCAAAAATAACACCACAAAGCTTTACTTATATTCTTCCAGCAGGACTTTTTACAGATTGAAACTCATGTGAACTTCAAAATAGTATTTTTTCAGAGATGGAGGAAAACATATAGATAGACAAGGGGGGGAGGGTCCTAAAATATGATTTACATTTTTACAAGTCAAAAAACTGAGGAAAAAAAACTTGATCTTACAGATTTCAAGAGATGTAGCTTGGTGACAAAGCTGCTTTTTAAAAAACAGAGACTTTTAAAATCTCAAACACATCCATTCCGTAGTCTGTACTCAAAGCAAATGCACCAAGCTTTTGCACAAAAGAAGATGAACAATCAGCCAGCTATACACTATTCACTAATGATGCAAGAAGCTATTTCAGAGAGTGGGATCTTTAAAAGCAAACACTGTCATGGAAAGATGCATTTATTTAGAAGTCATTAGAATATTTGTCTCATCTATTCTTTCATTTCCTCACCTGAGCTCAGTCTGTTTAAGAGCAACACAGTCAAGCTGTTTAATAATGGAAAATTCAGAACCTTTGCAATAAGTATGTCCCTAGGCTATTTATTTTCCAATGCAATTTTCAAAATATTAATCAAAGCAGCAGAAAACAAAAAGACTCAGAGATATCTGAGCAAATCTAATAATTTTAACTTATATTAAATGTTTTCTCTCTTGTGTGAGCTATTTGTTTTTTAGTAAATCAGAACCAGCCATACTCAAGGATTTCTTTAAGAGAAGCAGTAGAAGCTATTTAGCACCAAGCCGGGTTGGAAATTTTTTAATATCTTTCTGGATGTGGTGGGCTGACACCAGGTGTCCATGGAAGCTGGTCTATCATTCCCCTTCTCAGCTGAAAAACAGAGAGAAAATATATCAAAAGGCTGATAGGTCAGTATAAGAAAAGGGAGAGATCACTCACCAGCAAAACAGATTTGACTTGGGGAAATGGCTTTATTACCCACCTAAGTCTTTTTTCTCAGGCTCAGCTTCACTCACAATTTTCTCTCCCTCCTCCCCACCAGCAGCACAGGGGTAGAGGGAGCGGGGGCTGTGCTCAGGTCCTCACAGCCTTATTTCAGGCATCCACTAACCAAGTCACATTTAAATATCAGGCTCCACTGTGGGATCCTCCTTGGGCTGCAGGGGAATCTCAGCTCTGGGGCCTGGAGCACCTCCTGCCCCTCATTTTCCACTGACCTGGGTGTCTGCAGGGCTGTTTCTTCCCTTCTCACCTCTCTCTCCAACCACAGGATGTTGTGCAGGTTTTCCTCCTCCTCCTTCTCAAATCCCAGAGGCTGTTCCACCATCCCTGAGGGGCTTGGCCTTGGCCAGCAGTGAGTTTGCCTTGGAGCCACCTGGTCCTGTTAGTTCTGCTGGACACAGAGGCAGCTTCTGGCAGCTTCACACAGAAAGCCACCCCTGCAGACCCCCACCAGCAAAACCTGGTCATGCAAACCAAATATACTGAATCAAGAAGGGCAAGGGAAGGGGAGAAGAATTTTTTTAAATAAGAAGTCCCCCAGTCTTTGTGGCAGTCAGCACTTGGTTGAAGCAAACAGTGGCAAATACTGATTTAGCTGTGCAAAAAATCATGTTGGTCTCATTCAGACAAAATCATGACAAATGTCCATGAAAAGTGTAAAAAAAGCTTAGAGCAAGGGATGCTAGACTCGGCAGCACTGAAATAAATACATGCACACCATTTAGCCACCTTGGAACACTTGCTTTATTGCTCCTCTGCTCTTTGGCTGTCTTTTTCTGATTCTTCTCCAGCACAGATCCTAGGTTCATTTTGAATGAGGTTATGTAGAAACCTTCTTTGTCATTCCTGATGACTGATATAGATGACTTTTTCTTTACTGAAGAAAACAGATCTAAGTACTCTTAACATTTGCATTGTTAGACCTGCTTTTTTTACATCAGGTGGAGGCAGTTATTCCCTTCAGCAAGTTCTTATTAGTTTTAAAACTGTCTTGAATATGACAAAGACTCTCATTCTCAGTGAAAATAACTGAGCCCCACAGACTTCAGTAAATCTTCAGTAAATTCTAAATCAGAATGAAATCAGCCCAGTAACTGGTCAGCACCCTTGGGCAGAAACCAGAGTGCTTCTTATGAAATTATTCTGGTAGCTCATAGGAGGGAATGAAGCTCTGGGTTTTCTAGACAGGAGTCTGAACAAAATGCTTCTAAGCTGTCGAGAGGGAAGCAGTGTTGTAACATCAGAATGCGTTAAGGTTTTTTTGTTTGTTTACCTGTTTATCAAATCATAGAATTATAATGGGCTTAATGATGTCCTGTAAGGGTACTACTACTTGTAGCTATCAGGATATTGTACATCATTTTGCTCTGTAATTAGCAATTTTCCCTTTTGCTGGTCAAACTCCTCCTTTTCCAGTTGGATGTTGCCTTGATACCAGGCTCTGTGTGTTTGTGTGTGTGTGCATGTGTGCAAATGTGATCACAGCAGCTGACAGAACAGCAGCACCCACCCAAGTGGAAAATACAATTTTCAAAAGATAAAAACATGCATTCCCAGAGACAACAATCTGTCTAAGTAAGTCATCTGTTAAATGTAGTTAGCCAGTAATGGAGCAGTGAAAATGATCAAGATTTCTAGTGGCTCTCATCTAAAGTTTTTCTATGTTCTTTGTTACAATTAAAAATTTCATAAAATCAAAGAATCATTAAGGTTGGAAAAGACCTCCAAGGTCATTGAGTCCAACCTCTGACCAAACGCCACCACGTCAACTCAGGGCTGTCATATCCACCTACTTCTTAAGCAGTTATCACTTTTTGGATAAATAATTGTATTCCATAGAATCTGAACTTTATAAATACATGAAATATGGAGGACATCCTCACTTTTGAAAGACTGAGGAAAGTACAGGGATTTTGGCAGCTTCTGTAGTTCTTTCCAGTACATGAATATACCTTCTGGAATATGCTGGCATGAAGAAAGCCACCAAAGTCCCAGTGGACGACTGGAATGGAAGTTACTAAATCTAAGAAAGAGGTAATAAACTTCTTGTTGACATAATAAATTAGGATATAAGCATCCTTGTCCTCCCTCTCAGCTGTGTCACATTCAGTTTCCACATTCTAAAAACTCTAATGAATTTTTCTGGTAACAGTAAGACCCCTCCTTTTCTTCTGAGTAATTTCTCACTGCATTCTGCTTTTCCTGTCCATTGTGAGGCAACATTCATGCTTTTTAAAGTTTCAGTCTTTTTTTTTCAGTCACCAGGTGCTGGGCATCTCCTTTCCCACCATCTGACATAATAGGTGTGGCATTTCCTTTTTTCCAAGAGGCAGCCTGAGCTTCTCCAGTCTTCTTTCAAGAAGAGTAACACACCACACCCTGCCCCATTCCCCCTGCTATATGTGCTGGAGGGGACCCTTGAGCTTAATGCCTTGGTCTCTGTGATGAGAGCAGGTTGGAATATATGGAGTGTAAATATTATTTACAGGGAACAAACACCTTCATGTTTTTCCCTCTTTAGATAGATAGCAATGAGACACACACATTTCATTAAGCAAAAATGATCATCTGTTTTCCTAAGCAGCAATCTTCATTCTCGCTTAATAATCAGCCTTTAAGTGAGCTAGGAGTGTTTTAATTAAAGGATGCAAACAAATGGTCTGATTTTGAGAGATGCTGAGCACCTGGTATTGCAAAGTGCAGATGGTCTGTCCCTGCTCCCCCGACCTGCTCCTCTGACCCTCGTTAAGGGCACACCACAGCACATGACGGCTGTGCAAACTCCCACCTCTCCAGACATCAAAATGTAAATAATAACATCATAACCCCTGCCATCTAACTGAAGCTAACCTGGCATCTGCATGGCATAGTTTATCCCGATGTGTAGGTATTTATGGTAAAGTAGAAAAGGCAGGAACTGTGAGGGATCAGGCTCTAGGTCATCCTGGGACTCAGCAACAGCTACAAAAGGTAACTCTGAGGCTAAACACTGTTCAGCCAGCTCCTTTTCATCTTTCCTGTCCACTAAGCCATTGAGACACCTCACACTGCTCTGAGGGGGTCTTGTCCTAGGGCTGGGGCTGCCCCAAATCTCTGTGTCACACTGATTCAGTCTCCCTTCACCCCACATGAGCTAGTCAGGATATGCACAACAGACAGATATGTTCCGAAAAGAAAACAAAAGAGTAGAGGGATTTAAAAGCAGGGGAAATGGTCAGCTCCATCTCTTCTAAGAGCACAGCAGTAAAAATCAAAAAAGGATGTGCATCCCCTGCAATGCTGAGTTATTGCCCTAATAAATGCCACTGCCAAGGAGGAGCTTCTTGCACAAGACGGTGTGGCCCTAGAGACTAAACAGCAACTTCTATACTTGCCTTTCATAAACCCAGTGGGAGGAAATTTTTCTGACAGCAGTATCTGCCACGTTAATTTCTTACATCAGTTCAAGCTGTTTTATCTTCTGTTTGGTGTCTTTGGTTATATCCACACAAATGTGTTCAGGGCCTCTTCTCCACTCCCCAAGAAACAAATGCATCCGGGGGGATCTGATGGAGGCCATAGTGGTGTATCAACTGTAAAAACCTCACTAAAACTTTCCTTTGTCCCTCTGTCACAGCTGATATCAGCAGAGGTAAGGAGGTAATATGGGAGGTAAGGAGGAAGAAGAGGAGAGGAAAAACTCCAGCATCCCAATCTGATTAACCTCCAGACCTGCAGTTACAACCCAAAAAGAGAGAAAAGGCACCTGCAAGCAAACTTCAGCAATCTGATGTACGTAAGTGAATGGGAAAGGATGAAGAAGCAGGAAACAACTAAAGCTTCTTAACATTCCTGGAAAGAAACATTCCAGAAAGGAAAAGAGCCTGCAAAGGGATGCCATACAGGAAATACAAATTATCCACCTGATTTATTGCACAAGACGAATTTAAATGTGATGGAAACCCCCAAAAGTTTCAGATGGATCAAGTCTACACTGTCAAGAAGGGAGGAGAGTTTACAAATGATGGTGGCTTACAAACAAGTTCTAGTCCTTCTTTCACTCCATAACCACGTGAGGCAGAGTTTGAGAATGAGAAAGAAGAAAGCAACCTGGACTTCACAACTGGATACTGGAATTTCAAACAAAGTGTTAAACTGAGGCTTTCCTGCCCTGCTCTTCTCCAACACCAGCTTTACACACCAGCTCAGAGGCCAGCCACCATATCATTTTTAAATTTTCTTTTTATTTACCATTCAAACAATCCACTATTACCGTTTTAGTGTCATAGTGTCTTAGACCCTGAGTCCAGGATCAAGACTTTAATGGTGTCGTGCAAATTCAGGGCAAAAAGACTGTCTCAAAAAATTGAGATTTAAATACATAGGATGTGTGCACATTCTTTCCCAAATAAACCCTGCATGCAGCTGTTTCCAGTTCAATTACCCATTTCTGTTTTCTTTTTTTTTAATTTCATGCAGGGGATTAAATAACTTTATCTAAACTAACCTAAATATCACTTAAGCTAAGTAAAACTTTCCCACCACTTCTTGACTTTCCATTTGACACTTTTTTTTGAAAGAAGCTTAAAATAACCAAGAAATAATTTTCCATAAGCCCTACGACTACATGTGCTGTAGAATGTTTTGCTGGAGTGACAGAGAGGATACCAAAAGCAGAAATGTGTTCAAAAACCACCTGTAGACACTATTTTAAAAAAGATCCCTCAAGGTGGTTAGATACAAAGGCACAGGCAATGTTTCAAACCTGCATTGCCTAAGCCTCAGACAGATGAGAGGGTGTTCTAGGACAAGGATCTCCCCGGTCCTTGAATATTTGCCCAGGTCTCATACTTTTTTCCTAAGCACCCACTGCCAGCCCTCCTCAGGGAGAAAACAATGGATTCAGAAAGAATTTCTGCCTGCCCCAGCATGGCCATTCCTGTGTAAAAGACAATGAAAAAAAAATTGGCTCAGAAAAATAAGCTTTAAATTGCTACCTGATAGGATCAAAACAGAAAAGCCCCTTGCTACCATCAAATCAATTTCTGTGAGGCACAGCAGCTGAACAAGATGTCACTACACTGAGCAGGGCACAATCTGAGGATGAGCCACAGTTTGAAACCAAAACAGCACACAAAATAACAACGAGCAAACTCTTAGCAAACACCACAGGAAACAAGAGGCCCTAAGGAGGTATTTGAAGGAGATGGAGAGACTACTTGCTCTCACTGTGACATCCAATGCCCTTGCATACTGTTTTGGGAATTACTAGAGAGTTTCTGCCACCATCAATGTCACTCAGGCAGTTTTCCCTAGGAGAAAATATATTTTAAAGGTTTACAGACACAGCAGAAAAATAATATACTAAATTGTCAGTTCTAGAGAGGCACTTTCACATTCCTGCTGGACTGAGTGTAAAGGCATCACTCTAACACCAGATGCAGACTACAGTGCAGAGATTAATCATAAACAGTTGACTCTTACTGGTCGGGAGCAATGGACAGAGCAGGAATGTTTTCCTATTATTTCTG
>VXAX01007475.1:113310-177446 GCA_013399835.1 Leptocoma aspasia | reverse complement strand
CCCAAACCCAAACAAACCACCCACTTGGATAATTAAAACGGTAAATCTAGCTAACTTTTCATTATCTTGCTTGCTGTGTGCTTATATATGTAGATATTTGTTATTTATTTGGCTTCATTTCGTCATCCTTTGGTTTTTGTTAATTATCTGATCTTGTGCTGCCGGAGAACTTGAAATATTGGGGTTTGGAACAGAGGAGGACTCCGTTTCTGCTTTTTACTAAAGTTGAACTGAGGAATGAAAACGTTCCTAGTTCATACCAGCCTTGTGAATATGTTTACTTGCTTTACCAACCTGAACATAGGTGAGATTTCCTGTGGCAGCATCCTCTTGAGTTTGCTTTTCCTTTAATTTTTGCCGATAATACAGCAAAGATGTGTGTATGCTACACACATGCAGTCCTGTAGGCTGATGGATTTTGCATGCTGGCATTCACAGCTGAGATTCCAACTGGGCTTTGAATTTCTTTAGTTTGTGATGTTAACAAGTGAACTGTCTTCTGTCTTCATCCTAATTCAACTTGTGGATTCTGCCAAGAGATCAGCTAAAGTAGTGTTTCTTAGCCCTATAATTATTTGGTTGCCTTTTCAGAGATAGAAGCATGCTCTTGTTTGTACAGGTCACACAAATTGTGCAGCTTCATAATGCAGAGGGCTTTTGTTTGAGAGGATATTCATTTTATACAGTCCCTGTATTGGTTGGATGTTTTATGAGACAACCCCAGGCTTTCTGCACATTATGAAAACCAACTTTAGGAAATTATATGTCTTTGTTAGGTATTATAATTCCACAGATACTTATGCTTGCTACTATAAACTATTCTTCTTCTTGGAATATTAATCCAGCAGATATTTACCTGAGGAAAATAAAATTGAGAAATTAGTTTTAAAAAATCAATATATACATGGAGAAAGGACTGTCTTATTCTCATCAAATAGGAGAAAATTAGAGCATCAGTTGCATAGTTGGTAAGAAGTTACTGACCTGAATTTTGCTGTAAAATGTGGGCTAAACTTCCAAGTCTGACTTGGGAAAAACTTAGCTCAGGGTAGACTCTGTTGCTCTTCATTGATTTTGTTTCTTTCCTTTCTGAGAAGTCAATCATATATTGATCTACCTACCCATACATGGATGAGCATATTCACCTACACAGGCACACACCTGGTACTGTCCAAGTGCAGGACTTGTGAGTTGAGGTTTTGAGCCACAGAGGACTACAAACAATGCAGGGGAACGGAAAAAGGAGGAGGGATTTACAATATTTGCTGTTGGGCACATATTTTAGGGACCTTGCCTTGGAAATCAGTCTCAGTAGTGAAAGAAGAGAGGCAGGACCTCAAGTGCACTTGGCACAGCTCCTGCTCTGAACTGCTGCCTGCTGTGATTATATCTATATTTAAATTAATCTTTGAAAAACTTGTGATCATCCATCATTTATCTTGGTAGTGTTAAAAATGGGATAAAACATGCATTTTCTGGTTAAATTGGTCTGCGAAATTCTAAGATCTCTTGACCCAAGAGACAAATACGTTGCTTAGGGGCTGAAAAAATTATTTTTGTCTATGATCATACAAACTGCTGTGTGCTGACACTGCATGCTTCACTTCTTGCAGTGTTGCATGAAACAGGAATATGGAATTAGGAGTTATTTTTTCTCCTACACGTAGGACTTCAAGGGGTTAAGTGACTGGTCAGCAGCACTGCTCAGAGCATTAGTAACTCCAAGGATTATTACTTTCTGAGCACTTGGAAATGTACAGGTTGTTTTAAGGCACTGTAAGTAAACTGCTCTTGGTATCCCAGCCTCTTCACCATTGCCATTCACACCTTCTCTCTTTGGTGGGATTTCTGCAAAGTTCAGATTTCCACCAAACTTGTCATAAACAGCTGGAAGTTTCTTCTTTTTGATTGTGGAGACTGAAGCACTTGGAATGTTAAAGGAGAGAAAAAGGTGCTCAGCTCCAAGCCATTGTGAAAAGTTAATACAATATCTAAAACAGAATTTCTGACTTACCTAAAAGCCTGCTTTTTTAAGAGGAGGTTAATCAAGCCTTTGTTGTTTTGGAGTTTTATTGTAATTATTATTATTATTATTCCCAGAAGTTTTGGACTCTACAGCTCTCACTGAAACCTGCAAATAGGCAAGTTTCCTTGCATGCTTCCTCCTCCTTCCTTCTCTGAGAGCTCCAAATTGCCTGTTTTTTTCATCCAGGCAGCAAATGAAAGGGCTGACAGAATACACTCAGGCATGAGGCACCCGCTGCATGTAGAATCTGACTTCTCAGCACCGAGATTCCTCTCAGCTGGGGTTACAGGACATCTCTCAGGTGCTCATGTCATTTTGGGCTAATTCCACATCTGAGGATGACATACCACTATTCTAGTGTTTGAGAAAGCATAAGTGATTAAAATTCAGATATCTTTAATGACTTACTGATGCACAGCTGTTAAAAGCAACAACTGGATTTATTTGATCCGAAAGAGTAACACCTTTTTGCCCCAATTTTCTCTAAGGTATTTACTGGAAAAAAGCCTTATATGCTGCCAGATTCAGTGGTTGGCCCTATTATTAACCCCTCACCCAGAAACGGGGGAAAAAAGGCACAGCTTCAAAATGCATGAAAAACTGACTTTAAGACAGTTTTAGCAGTTGAAATCAGTTTTTATACCTTTGTCTGTTAAATGACTAATCTCTATCTGTGGGTGTCCATTTAACCTGTGATACAACTTTAGAAACTGCTGGAGGCAATTTGTACTATAGGATATGAAGTGATTAACATTGGGTACACATATACATAAAGCATTTCAGTATTTGATGGGTTGCATCTCTTGGCTTTGGATGCCTTTCTCTTTTTTTTAATGCCACATTCTCATCGGCAGGGTAATTTATGAGCACAAGCAAAGGTTACAGACTCTCTAATTCAAGCTTCAACTGTTATGGCATTTTTATACAAATGCTCAATTTCTTTGTCATACCATTTAGCAAAAAGGATCAATGTGATCCATTATCCTGCAACTATTGTGTGAAAAAAAAAGTGGTTCTAACAAAAATGTGTCCCCTGATTGTACTTTTCTGTAAACTAATTATATGTGTCAGACATAATGTTGCCCTCTGCTATCACATTATGTTTCCAAATGTAATAAAGTTGGGAAAGTTGCAATACATGAAAAAACAAAGTATTTTTTCCATGGGCATTTGATGTCCAAGGTTGGAGATTTGCTCCTGGCAGAGAAACAGGTCCTTCTGCCTATACAATTCACATTTTAATTAAAACCAGGGCGCATTTCAGAAAGTGTTGGGAATGTATATTATATATATTGAATTTCAAGTGTTATTTTCTTGATGGTTCATCTTACAAATTAATGCTGGAGTAAGAGGATGGAATTGGAGGTCATTTCCTCTACATTCTCTTTAGGTCCTCAGTTCTGCAGTTACTGGAGGAAGAAAAGCACATGGGAGTACAGTGAAATATGCAGATCTAGACATCCTAAGAATTGACTAAACACTTTTGAGTTTGCCTTGCCTGCAGTAGGAGTGTGTCACATGGCAATTTTGGGAAGCTTGCTTGGAAATGGAAGGGTTATGAAACTGGGTTTGCCTCCTACAGGTGCTCATCCCTGTGTGTGCATTTGTAGGTTTGCCACAGGGGAGAGGTCAAAAGCCCACAATTAAAAGCAGGATGGCTAATTTTGAATAGGCTTGCTCTGCCATGAAGCATCAGCTGCTCAGCACTATGAAAAGTCCAACCTAAGAACTCCCACATCACTGGCTCCCCTGCAAAATGGGAGTATTGGAAAAGCTCTATCAGTATATGAGAAAAGTAGCCTTGTTAACTATGTTTAAGTATTGTTTCTTCTTGTCAAAATGCAAGATGAGCTTTGAAAGTTTTGAGGAGCAAGCAACCCAAATTTAAGACATGGCTTATCAAAGTGAAAAAATGGCTGCCTAAGTTGTTTTGTTTTTTTTTTCTTATTTGTTCCTAGAATCTTGTGCCTAATTCATTGTATTTTGTAAGAAACCATTACTCCACTATGTTAAATGGCAGTGTTACCTTTTCAGGCTTTGACCGAACTGGATTTGTGTTGATTGTGGAAAACAGAATAGTTTGATGGTGAAAACATCCAAAAAGGATCAGCCAGTCAGCTGGCTCATGCACAAACACAGCAGTTACACCCTAAGTGCCTAACTGTTAAAAAGTCATTCTCTGCCACAGGGAATATTGGATTGAAGAGTGACAATCCTGCTATTGTCTGTGAGGTGCAAAGAGGGGCCAAGGTGATCTAGCTCCCTACTTGCATAAATAAGTAAAAATAAATAAATAAATAAATTAAGAAGCTTACATATGGACACAAAGACACAGAACAGTTCCATGGGGGCCAATACAAAACCCATGTGAATGAACAAAAAGCTGTGGTGAATTGTGAAGCAACACTGGGACAATGACCTGCTGGAGAAAGAGGAAAGGAAAGCAGAAATGAAAACCAGGAATCACAGAAATGTCTGATCCAGTACGTAGATTTTTGACATGGGTGAGAAGGGTTGGAACCGGCTACCTCACCCAGAAATGCTTATGCAATAATGAGAGGGGATTATAAATTGATGGAATTCTGCCAAAGGGTACTTTGTACCTATTGAAGTATGGTTTCATTTGGCAGCTTCTCCTGACTTGAGGAGAACTTCCAAACTCTGCTGCTATAAGTCACAGTTAAAAATATGATGATGTTAGAACACTTTGACCTTCAAAATAGAATTTGAGAGTATTAAATTACTGTACCTGTAACATAGTCGTGTCTGCAATAACAAGTACAGGCAAAACAGCAAGAGTCAGAATCCCCTTCCCCCATTTTCACAGCAGTGGAAATAAAAGTTCATTTCAGTCAAGTTATATTCCTTTTCCTTTCTTCCTAGACCTGTCTGTAGTTCCTGCAGCAGCTGAGTGAGCAAAGCAGGACAGTTGGCTTGGGCCTTTTCATGGACTGGAATGCCAAATGTTCCTGCTTATTGCTCCCTCCCTCTGACAGAGGACACGCTGTTCAGTGAATCACTCTTATGGCCAGCAGCAGAACATGACTTCAGCATCACCTTGCATCTTCTGCCCTCCCAGTCCTGCTGTTTTTCTTGCCTCACAGCCATTAGGTTTCAGGCAGACCATCCATCCTCATCCTCCTTGAGTTTCCTGGGTTTGACTTGCTGGATTGCTGCTAATTGCACTCACATGGAAGCACTGACACTGCCCTGCCTGGAAAACTTCCTGTGTGGGCAGCAATAATCCTTTGGGCTGTTGTTTCTACATGAATCCAGAAGCCACTGTGCATGACACTTACTGGAGGGTGGCTGTAATGCATCAAAACAAGCATTTTCCAGTTTTAAGTGCAGATGATTGATTTGTACTATAACCACATTAGTTAGTCTCTGGATGGCCATAATTTGGGCCATAATTGGATCTTTCACTGTATAAGAGTGATCCTTCCTCTAGGAGGAAAGAAACACATTCTTTTTTTTTTTTTTTTTCCTACCTAGCACTGTTGATTTGATAGCATTAAATCCATCCAGTTTATTTGTATTAAGCCTAAGATTATCTCTAAATTTAATATGGAGGTGGGGGGGAAGCAGCTATCAATACTTATTTCCTTACCCTTAGCTTTATGCTAGATTATAAAAGATCAGCCTGGCTTGGAGAAATCACTGCAGTAGGCAGTGGTGGAGCCCACGGAGTACAAGTTTGCCACCTCACTGCGATGACTGTGGCTCACTGAGTCACTGACGAGAAGGAGGTGCTCTGAAACCAGCAGAGACAACTGAAACAGGGAGGTCTGTGATCAAAATATGATCCTTGAGAGAGAGTTTAGGCCATGGTTTATTGGTAGCTCAACCACTAAAGGATGTAGGCTAACTTGGACCTCATCAGTATTACTTAGAGATGCAGCCCAGTCAGTTATCAGAGTATCTTCCTCTAATTTGTGTTATAATAAATCCTGGTAAATACAGCACAAGTTTTTAACAGTGCCACAGGCACAAAGCAATAAATGTGTGTTGGGTGAAAATACTAGGAGTATGTACCATTGTATGGAAAGCTTTAATCAAAAATAGCTCATTATAACAACTATTGTCAAGTTATAAACCTTACACCACTTGTGATTGTTCAGGAGACTCTCCTGGGTACCATGAAGTGTTTTAATTAATAGTTTAATAAAAATTAGCATTTAATTATTCATTAACAGTTGAGCTGAGGGAATAACCTGTAAAGTTGGTAAGCGTGCAGGTGATGAAAGGTTGGGGAGGAATGGAAATGGATGGAACAACAGAGTTAGAATTAAAGACTTAAAAAATGCAGCTGAATAAAACCAGTATCAGGGATGCTCTTGGGCAGGAACAACCAAGAGTGCAAATTTAACCATGGAAATGACCAGCTGGGCAGAAGTGACACCCCAGCAATATCACAGAGCTGATTCATGTTCTGATGATGTACCTGGTGAATCCTTTTTGAAAAATTGCTACATGACCATCCATATCCTGAACCTGGGCACATGGGGACGAGGGAGAGCAGGGCTGCTCTGCAAGGGGGACATGCTGGGAGCCGAGGTGACCCCAGCACAGGCACTCCTCACAGAGGGGACACAGCCAAGCACAGGCAGGTAGAGCCAAGTGCCCATAATGGGACCAGTCACAGCCCCAGATCAATGAGGGAATGAGCCAGGGGCAGCCAAGGGAGCAGCCAGGAGCAAAAAATGACAGACACTAGTGACACAGAAAAAAATTCAAATGTACCAGAGAAAACAAGCAAATAATATAATTATCCTCTCAAGAAAACAGGGAAGTCAAACTTCCAAAGTCTAATAGCATTTTGGTCTCTGTAAAAGATGCATTTAAGGCTGTTCATTTCTTTCCTAGGGAAATTACTTCCATTCTGTCCTAACACTTGTATCTACATAAACAATATTCTGTGTTGGGCTTGCCCAACATAATGGCATCATTACCATCTCTTCTGCACAAAGAATTTTTACAGTAGGGTCATAAATCAAGTTCCTTCTCACTCTGCCTTTTACTGAAGGCTTTAATTTTTTTCTTCCAGTCAAGTCTCACTCTTCTCAAAGACTGTACTGCAGGTCTTATTATGAAATTACCTGAAGACTGACAGTTGCCAGTGGCAAAAAGGGCCCCTGCTGTTTTGTAAAAGGCAAAATGTGTTTCTTTTCATCTAGACCAAAGCCTTGTGTGATTATGGGGTTCTGGCTTTTTTTTTTTAATTAATATTTTAGGATGTTTATATCTAGAACAAACAACCATTTTCTATTAATAATAAGGATCTTTGTCTACACTGTCACTTTTCTGATTTGCTGTTAAGTCCCTATCTCCTGATCATCAAAGCTGTATCAGTCTGAGTTCATTTGGACCCTGTTATGCAGAAAACCAATCAGTTCCTTTCAAGACAAAAGCCAGATGTGGATTTAGAGGTGATTTCTTGAGGAGACCATTTCAAATAAGTACAATAGCCAGGACCATATCCAGATTGGGATCTTGCTGTGCTGCATAGTGTTTTCCAGCACACTTCCAGCAGGTCTTCTGCTCTCAAGGGCTTGCAACCCTTCGTGCTATGTCCAAGGATGTGCAATTTATCCCCCCTTTTATATTAGGCTATCAAACTACCAATCCACTGATTGAGCCCTCATGTCAATTTAGGTATTTTGAACCATAAAATCTCTAAAAACCAGTGATGATGTCTTTCAGCCACGTGGCCCTGTGTTACAGCCCACACAGTGTGGGCACAGCTGTTTGTTCACACTGCTCTAGATGGAGTTAACAGGAATATTGTGGGCACCAGACCCACTTTAGCTAGGGAGCAGGGAACTCTCAGCAAGAGAGACATATTTTTCTGTTTGTTTCCAAGATTTGTGATTCAGGATTAAGTTTTTTGTTTGCGTTTCAGATTTTGTCAATGGCCTAGAGAAACCCTAAGGTTTCTCCTTGGGAAAAGCAGATCAGGCTCTCCTCAGCCCAGAGGAAGGCAGTTACCACTGGACAGACAACAAAATGAAACAGCAAGATGAGCAGCCCAGGATGCATCCATTAGCTTTTGGCACAAAAGTCAGTGGTGCTTTGAACTCTCTGTAAAGACAAATCTGACCTACAAAATACCTATATTTGGATACAGCTGCCAAAGAAAAACAGCTAAAGAGGGCATTAAGTGTGGAGCCTGCTTGTGACTGTCTGTAGGGACAGCCAGCACCTGTAAGTGTTGGACCATCCAGATCCCCTCGTAACAACAAAGAATAGGAGCCTTACAACTGCTGTCACTTTTCCAGAACATGACTTGCTCTCTGGTGAGGCAGTTACACAGTCCCTCGTGAACAACAGCCTGGGCTGTGTGTATATAGTATTGGGACACAATGTGCTGTTCACACTGGAATTCCAAATGCACTGTAGTCACCCAAAAGCCAGGAGTGTCATCTGCACTTAGATATGTGATCTTTAATCAGCAGCAGCAGCAGCGCTGGGTGTATATCTTGTTTTTAAGATGACCTATGAAGCTGTCAGCTGTAGCTGCTTGACCTATAACAGATAATGCCATCAGGAGGAACAAGCACTAAAATGAAAAATAGCTTTCCTTGCTTTGCCCAACATCCATCTGACACTCCTAAAGGCTGGAGCTAGGCAGCACAACTGCACACAGAGTGCAAGTTCACTATGAAGGTGTGCCTTAATCACCTCCTTCCAGTGGGCTTAAGTTTCTTCTCTCAATTCTCAGGTAACAAGTCAAGTCTGCTGCTCATTAGTCCTATCCTTGATCTTGTGCTGAAATTATTTATTGGCTCTCCTGGT
Organism: Leptocoma aspasia; assembly: GCA_013399835.1. Classification (NCBI taxonomy): domain Eukaryota; kingdom Metazoa; phylum Chordata; class Aves; order Passeriformes; family Nectariniidae; genus Leptocoma; species Leptocoma aspasia. The sequence goes on along the minus strand of VXAX01007475.1, from coordinate 168,625 downwards.
AGTTTGCTAGACTAATGGCACTTATTTCTTGTTATATACAGCTACATGTAAGAAATAAGCAAACCACGTTTTGTCATTTCAGTCTACAAAATCTCCCAAATAGAACAAAGAAAAGGGGTGCTTAGATGCACTGAAACTTCATCTGGTTTTAATCCCTAAAAAAGAAGAGAGGATTAAAGTGTGTCTTGGACATTTGCAAGGTTATATGGTTAAACTAGAGAGTTTTTGTCAACACATTCTGCCTTCAGCTTCAAAATGTTTCTTGTCTTGTGTTCTGAAGAGCTTAAAATTGTTTATTGTCTTGTGTTGTGAAGAGCTAAAGAACCACTGTAACTGATAGAGGAAATAATCATTTTAGTGGACCATATATCCACCAAAATTATGCCATTTAAAGAAGTAAAATTTTTTGTGGATACACTCAAGTATTTTTGCCAGAACAAAACTTAACCAAACATTGTTCAGCACAGATTTAGGGTTTTTTTTTTAACAATCCTGATACAGCAGCAAAGGAAGATAGTTGCAACAGGATAGCAGTATTTCTGTTTCCCTAATAGTTCAGTAATTGGAAAGCACAGTCCAGACATAACTTCTTGCTCTTTGGGGGTTTTTCATCTTGCAGCAGTTTTAACCTCACCAAGAACCACTGTCACAGTCTCCTGCTCCTTCTGTTCATTACAGGCTGTTCCCAAAGAGGCTTGGAGCCACAGAGCAGCAGCAAGGAGAGCTCTCTAACCAGCTTTTATGGCAGTCCTGAAGGCAGAGATGCTCTGGTTCAAAGCCCTTTAATCTCCATTTAAGAGGAGGGCCTGAAATGGGCTTAAGTTAGTGCTGTGAGGGGCAGTGGGAAGAAAGCAGCGCTTTGTGCTGCAAGGTGTGCAGGCACCCACACCTTGAACTGCTTTATCCATCCCCAGCACAGGCAGAGCTGACCTCTGCTGGAATCAAAGAGTATAGAAAATAAATCAAGGGATTTGATTTATGTTCACATGAAGAGAGGAACACATTTTTGGCAAACCCCTCGTTCTTTTTCAATACGCGTTTGCAGAAAATCCCATTAAATTCTTCTTTGTCGAGACCTGTTTGTGAAGGCTGGTGGATGCAACTCAGGAGAAATGGGAAAACAACACAGAAGCACGGGGTCTGTGTTGCATCCACTTGCAAGAATGGGCTGGGTCTGCTTAATTTGGACATATCCTGAGGCAAGGATGGAGAAAGAGGAGGATGGGTCCCGATTCTCTTTGGGAAATGCTTTCTGCTGCAGACCCACAGAGATGCTTCTCTCCCTTTAAAGCCTCGTGTGGTCTCCACTACTGCAGTATCACCTGGGTTTTACTGAAAGTCCATCCCACTGCAGTCTGTGAGGTTGGAAATGTGACAGTTCCTTTCATTTTATTGATTCAGAGGGCAAGGCAGACCTCTGCCTATGGATGATATAGGAGGTCAGGGAGTTTGCCTCTCATCTCCCCTGATAAGACAGCAGTGATGCTGACAGGCTTCTCGGGTGTGTGGTGAGGATAAACTGGTGGCCCTCTGCAGTTATCAGGGCCATTACAACACACCCAATCACCTCAAAACAGTCAAAGGCTTCTTTAGAAATTGCTCATCTCTGCTCCATCAGAAAAGTTACATGACAAAGCTCTTTATAAAATATTAGAAAAACAGGTTTGCCCAGAATTTATCTGGGAAAATATAGAATTAAAATGGACTTAAATGCAGAAAGATGACAAAGCAACTGTTTTCCTGACCTGAAGGCCAGTCTGCTGAAATCTGCCTTCCATGTATCAAAGAGGTAGAGGCATGTAACCAAGAAAGAAGGGAAGAGCACATATATCTCCACTTCTCTCATAAATCTGGGAGGTACCTTGGTGGAAGTGGCACAGTAATCTGGATTGAAATTCAATACAACAGTCTAAGAAGAGAACTTAAAGTTAGGCAGACAGAGAGATGTGCTGAAAATACATATAGGCTAAAGCACCATTTATACAGGAAGGAGCACTGGAAACTTCAGGAGCTGCTTTAATTCATCAGAACTTACTTTACATAGAATTGTAATTCTGACTTCTTTACTGCCAATTCTTTTCATAAAAGCTGCACTTTCTTTAGTTGTGACCAACTAGTTTCTTCCCTTAACTGTTACTGAGAGAACTACTTATGCAGTGACATAATTTAGTGATGCCTTTTCTGCCTCTTAATGTGTAGTACACCTGTGACTAAATGATTTTTACTTTCTCATTTTTTTATTGAGACAATATTGTGCAGACTTCTTTGGCAGGAACCTGACATAAAGCTCTGTCTGTGGAGCCCAAGCACATTTACTTTCTGGAAACTCATCCATTTAATCTAGAGAAGCATAGATCATTTGAAGAATGATAAAATTACATGGTCAGCCTGAAAATTAAGGCATTTATATGAAGAGGTTTGTTCTTATGCAGCTGTAGATATGAGTCACTGACCTGAAAAGCTAAGGCATTGCAGGGATATTAAGAAAATAAAAATAAAGAATTTAATAAGTTGGTGAAGTAATAAAAGAAGACAGGAAATAAAAGACTTGTTTGTCCTGAATGAAACAAAAATCTTCTTCTTGTGGTAATGAGAACAGATCATACCCCTCATGTTTCCTGCCACAAATCTTCTGGCCCAACACCTGTCAAGTGCAATTGCTGGATGTTCTGCCCTTTAAAGAGCTGTAGCAATCTATGATCAAGGATCAAGAAGTACTGCTCTTGCTTTCAGTAAGGAGAACTTTGTCACTCCTTTCTTCAGACTCTTCCTGCCTGCAATTGCTGCCAGCTCAGAAACAGCTGAATTGCAACAAGGAAATATCCAGGAGGGGTAGAAAGGGCCTTGTGGGCAGAACTGTTCTCCTTCTCAGACAGAGCTACCTCCCAGCCAGGGAAGAGAAGGTTTTGGTTGAGGGTAGAGAGGGGAAAAGAAGGGGTAAACAATACCTTCCTTTCTTTCTTTGCATCCTCATCTACCTCTAAGACCTACCCTGAAAGTGAGAATCACTTTTTCTTCTGTCTCTGTAGCAAAGGGAACTACAGGAATCTGTTCTCACCTCTCATTTGGTACCTTTGGGGGAGAGCTGTGTCACTCTGAGCTCTCAGGCAAGAGCCTCATCTCCAGCATCTACAGGGGAGCAGCTCATACCTTGCAATAAACTGGCTTGGAATCAATTCAATTTAGATCAAAGTGATGATAATGCCTTAAAGGAGCTAAAGAGGAGATTTGAAAGATATTTCCGCCTTCTGGAAGTTTATCCAGCTAGCTACTCTTATCCCTTAGGTTTGTTTGCAAATTTAGGTTCCAAGTTACTTCTAAGTACCTCTTACTCAAGTCACAATGTTTTTTGTGTGCAAGTGCTTGTCTGTTTTTTACCCCATTTTAGCTGAGTGATTGCAGAGGCCAGTGGGAGTGGGAGGTAGAAGGGTCCCTATCAGAGCAAAAGTAATTTCTTAACAAAGAAATTGTGAAGATAGAAATATTCCTAGTGCAGTCTCTGTTTTTCAGATTTAGATTCTCTGTGTTAGGGGAGAGGCTGTACCACAGACTGTGCCATGGGGCTCTGTGTCTGATTACAGAAGTAAATCCTTATTTAAACAGGTTTTCTTGCTGTTAACTTGCTGCCTCTCAGACACAGGCACACACCACCACCATCCCTTTATGCTCCTTGGCAGGGACTTATGAATGTGCTCCATGCCAGCACCTGCAAGTGGCTGCAGGATGCATCTTCCTTAGCAAGAGGCAGGAGCTGGGCTGGATTCAGGGACTGTGCCTGCTTGTGTGGAGTAGGGATACAGGAAAATAATTTCTGAGGCAGAGGAATCATTTCGTTCATGGATTGCAAAAGTTCAGCAAGTCTGAGCCAGGAATTCCAGTAAAAGCTGTAATCAGATCTCAAATATACATATTAATATACATATTGAACATGATCCTAAAGAAGCTGCTGAATCAAAATGCAATAGGGTAAACACAGGTGATGAGAAAAAGATGGAATAATTACAAGCCAGAGACTGAAACTTAAGTTCTGATACATCATCTACCTGTTTTTCCCTCATACCACCCTAGCATTCTTGCTAGACCTTTCTGAATCACACTTGTGATATATTGTCAGCTCAGCAGCAGAGCTGGGGATAAGGCACCATCATTCAATCCTCACAGAGACTGTAACAGAATAAATCAAATTATGTCAGTAGTTAATTTTCATAATTTGAAATTACTTGTCGTTTATGCAGTCAGAATCAATCTAGACTATTAGCAACTACTTTGGAGTATTTTTGGACATAGTTTATGAATGCTCTAAGGGAAGGCAGCAAGGCATTTTTGTAAGCAGGTTTGTAATACCAAGTCTTGCACTGGGTTATACTCAAAAAGTCATTTCAAAAGTGATGGCATAATGCTCAGTTCTGGGAAACCTGATAGGCCAAAGCACAGTCAGAAAAGTGCAAGCAGGAATCAGAGAGCTGTTTTGAGAAGGGAAGAAGGGCAGAGAGCACATGGAAGAGCTTTCCACCCTGCAGAGAGCCCAAGGATGTCCCTTCCCACAGCTCTCAGAGTCACGGCCAGCCCACAGCTCAGAGGGTTTGGGTTTAACTTCATCCTCTGTGAAATTGTGTGACCTTGGTGTCATCATTTATTCTCCTTGCATCTCACTGTCCTGACTCATAAAGCAAGGTGAGGAGCATTCCCCTGATTAACAAAGAACTGGGAATAAAATCCACATTGAACAGTAAAAGGCATTTGAGCTCTGTGAAGATGTGCCACTGCTTACACTGACAGATCTTCCTGTGAGCAACTTCCCTGCAGCTTTGAGTCTGTTCTCTTGGTATGGGAACAGGCAGAATACCTGCAAAGAAGTTTTAAGCAGGACATGCAGTTTTGGAGACCTCCACATAAGAGATGGGCCTCTGATTTTCTCTATAGCCAGCCATAAGTTTGAAGGATGAGAATTTGCAAGTGATGGTTTGGTCTTACAGCTCTTCCCTCCCTCCAAGCTGACAGAAGGCTTTCACAGCTGGTTCTGCAGACCTTCACAAGACCTTTCTGTCTTCTCTGCAAGCAGCAATGGCAACTGAACATTGATTTTCAATGTGGCTTTTCATCACTGAAACGTTGACACTTTAATTATCAGGAGGCCCTGCACAGGTTGGAATTAGAAAACAATTATGAGTACTTATATCATAGAGCTTAGTAGAGCAACTCCCAAAAAGTTATCTGAGCAGTGACACTTTTAAAGTTTGCTTGCTGTAGTTTTTGTTCTTACAAAAGTTTTCAGTCCTTCTGTTCCTTCACACAGACTCTCTAATATCTAATAATATGTTGAACACATGCTGTGGCCTTTCCATTAACAGGGGCTTGCCTTGTATCTGCTTGTTTTCATCAAAGGCAAAGGGACTCTTGATCTCTCGGCAAGTTTAGTTGAAACTGGGCAATGAGTTCAAAAGGAGCTCATGGGGACTGACAGTGGCACAATCTTGTAACTGTTATTTCCCAAGGAAACTGGATTAAAAGGAAGCATCTGGCTATGTGGTAGGCTAATTCAAACCTTCCTTTCTGTCAGTTTAAAAAAAAAAAGTGAGAAAATATATCTTTATACAATGTTTACCAGCTGAGTTTCAGTCAGAGGGAAACTGACTCCACAAATTATTTTTTTTTCTCATTAATGGGTCTAGAAGAAGGGCATGTTTATGTCTTTGGACATAACTAGAAGAAATCACTCTTTTAAAGTTCCCTCTTTTATGAATTACAGGCAATTTGCTTTGTCAGTGGTATCCAGGGCATGGTGTCTCCTTTGAAATAATTGCAAAATAATTCTCTCTTTAAGGTTGTTTTGAGCAACCTGGTGGAAGTCTCCCATAGCCTGGTTTCCTACGGGAATTTTTATCCTTCTTGATTATAGGCTGTGTTCCCATGACAATTCCTGTGCTCATGCATCCCAGAATTAGCTCCTAACACGTTCCAGCCTGATGGTACATTAAGCCCACTCAGTGCTCTGCAGACTACATGTACACTCTAGGCTCTGAATATGTGGGGAGAGGAAGGTCTCTAATTTGGGTGTTAAGGCTATGGGATTTAAAGATGGGAGAAGGCATGGACAGAAGGTAGTGGAGGAAGTAAAAGATGCCCAGGTTTATTCCTTTTTTAATTTTTTTTTTAATAGAAATGCCTCATGTCTGCAGGCTAAGAAGGGTACGTAAGAGTAGTAAGAATAAACTTTTGGTGGAATGGAACACTTGATTGAAAAATGACATCACTTTAACTTCAGAGTCAGCTGACATGGAAAGCAGTTCTGTGTTTTGAGTTAACTTCCCTGCAGCTTTCCTTCACTGAACCCTCAGTTTACCTGCAAGCTCCCTGTTTCCCTGAGGTTTCCCCTTCCCACTTTAAACACTCAGTGTTCCAGCTGCAGAACTACACCTTCCTAGAGAGCTCATCTTAGGCCAAACCTGAGGAATCCTAGTAAAGACCTTTCCAAAAGGAACAGCTCTGTGCTCAGTCCTAGCTGCCAGAGCTGATGGTAACACCCAGCAGTGCCAGGAGCCCAGAAGGGAACACCTGAATACTCCACTACTGTAAGTCAGGGTCCATTGACAAAAAAGGCTCCCAGTAGGTGCTGGTTTGGCTCCAAATGGCACTGCTGGATTATTAGGAAGATCACCATTGCATTCCTGTGTTTTGTGGACAGCATCACTGTTACTCAGCCAAGGCACAATGAATTCCAGCCAGGACCCCTGATGGATCTTCATGGACACCCAGCACTGCTACCAGAACATGTTCAACCACTACAGCTACTGAGAGAGCTGCTCACTGACTCTTCTCCACCAGCAGTTACAGTTCACACATTAAAGCTGTTCTGAGGCTTTCTGGATGTTTTTTGCCCCCAGCCTGTTCTCAAGAAGCTGCCCAGACTGGAGAAGCAAAACTCTTCAACATGTTTCCATCTGAGAACAGCCTACCATCTCACCATCTGTCACAACAGCACTTTCTAACATTTTCTTCTCCCTCTTGGTGCTTCTTATGCCTCTTCAAAGTTTGCCCTCTGGCATTCTCCAAATGGCACAGCAGTGTTCAGCAGGGTTGGGACACTTGCATTTGTGGAGTATCAAAAAGTCTCCTCCCTCCCAGATTTTTCTTGCTCAGTATGATGGTACCACAAGGGTTAAAAAAAACCCCAAAGCTTATTGTAATGCAAGCCTGGTTACCAAGATATCAGGTATAGGAGAAAATGCAACTGAGATTATAGTTTGCTTTACAGTTTGAATGATGCTCTGAGATTTCAGCTACCTTTAACTTCTACAAGATACATTACCCAGACTAAGATATGTAAAGATGCCTACAGATTTTAAGATACTCAGTTTGCATTAATCACAGTCTCACACTATTAATGATTTGAATTCAGAAAAAAATAGTGCAAAATGTCTAATTTTTTGTTGTGCAATTTGCTCAGACCTTCAGATGACCTAAACCCAAATTTCAAGGATAATACATTCAAAGGCAAGAGTGTATCTCTGAGGGGCCACCTATAAAAGTAACATTGACCTCTCATCCTCACAGATGAGGAGCTCATTCAGTGAGAAGCTCCCCACAGAATTCCTTCTGTCTACTGCACCAGTAGACAGCCAGATGCCATCACCATCTCAACAAGACCCTTTCTGTTCCTTGGTGACAAACCTCCTGATCAGATCTGTCCCACACCTCAGGGACAGCTCACAGAGTTGCACCAGGAGGTTACTACTGATTTCTTCAAATCTCATCCATTTTGCAGCAATCCAAAGCCATACAGGAACCCTCCCAGTCCCTGTTCCAGTGCTGAGTCCAGGAGGAAACCATAGGAGGGGAATTCCAGGAGAGAGGGAAAAACATTGCATTAGTGTTGCTATGGAGACAAAAATTAGCACAATAACTATTGTGTTCTGTTTCAAAGCTTCCCAGTCTTCAGTTTTAACTCCTTCCCCTACTCTACCACTGTTTCAGTTCTGTCCCAGCAACATTCCAGCACACCTAACAGATTTCTGGGCCAGGAACTGGAAGGGGGATGGCAGAACACATAAGAACCTGAAGTCTGGGCAGGGACCAGGGAAGAAGGAGAAAAAAGTGAGGGAAGGCCTTGTAGAAGGAGAGGAAAAAATAAAATCAGGGAAAAGAGAAAAAAAAAAAAAAAAAAAAAAAAAGAAAAGAGAATTGTAAGAGGCAGAGATATGGAAAAATTGCTTTTGAAGATAGTGCAGAAACAAAATTGGAAAATAATTTGGTACCATATGGTCACCCTCTACCATTCCATAACGAAACCCTGCCCCTCACAGAAAGCAATGCACAGACTGTGCACACTCAGCAGTGAATACTGAGATCTCTTCCAGGATGCAACAGCCTCTCACTTTTCTTCAGCACTGAGATTAAAAGCAAAGCTTCTAGCAAAGAAATATAACATCATGCTTTCTTCTCAGAGGAAGAGCAAAAGCTAGAATTAATTTGATAATTTGAAAATTTTCCACATCCACATGGTTACACTGAATTGGATAGTTGTGCCATTTCTGATAGGGTTTGTGTTTCAGTTCCCTAAGGCTTGCACTTCTTATGGATGAGTTGTTGTTGACCCAAGTTCAATCCTTTCCATAAAATCACTTGGGCTGTAAAAGTAATGCCCTGCCCTTCTTCAGAAACACTGGAAAAGCATTCAGGCAGAGTAATAAAGATTCAGTGAAGCTTGGAGATGAAGGAGGACGAGGCACTTATGATCAACTAGGCTTCACAACTACCCACAGAGGCACCAGAGGCAGCATCACCAGCTGTGTAAAGTGTCTCTGAACACACCTTTCACCCATGGAAAATGTTGTCTTCTTGCTGCCACAGCCCTTGTGCAAAACCCAGTGAACAAGCCTTGCTCTGTTACCCCTGGCTCTGCAGCAAGCACCGCCTTTGTTCTTCCACTCTTCCAAAATCTCATTCCTTTGCAGCCACCGAGGATACAGCTGAAATTTAATTTTGCCCAGCCAGCAAGAGGACAGAATATGTCTCCCAGGAGAACAGCAGGATGCCTGGTCCTGCCCAGCCACCCTGTGCCAGGGAGCTGGGCTCCAGTCACAGGGAAAGGGGATTGCAAAAAGGGTCCAAAATGTGGCTGGTGGATATTCACATTATACCATTGTTATATACCCTCATCCCACACCACATCCATTCCTAAAAATGAATACTAACTTCCTAAGCCCAGAAACTGAGCAACTGGAAATCCATTTGGTGCAGGCAGAGCTCACAAAAACTACCCCTTAGACTTTATCCTGCTTTGTCCAGACTGACAAAGCCACTGACTGTTGTGGCCACCCCTCTGTGCCATGGCACACCCAGAGACAGCAGCACTCCCATGAGGATCTCACTGCACCACCTTCCTTCCCTGCTGGCATACAACAACTGGAAAATGGTCATGGTTTGCAAAAGACACTTGAGTAATACAGAAGGTTTTTGAGTCTATGTTGGTCTCCATTCCCAGCATTCCCAGAGCTTCTTATATGTTTTCTCACCATCCTTTGAGGGGGAAAAAACGCCCACAATACATTTTCCCCAGCCCTTCAATATGAGAGAGACTAACCAATCATGAGACTAACTTCTTTTGGGGTGCTGAGGTGTCAAAAATGCACTGCAGCACAGATTTAAAAGGGTAGTGAGGAATGACCAATCTTGGCTATTAGTTGCTGTGCAAAAATTTTCAAATAAAACCATAATTTCTCATAACTTGCATTGTAGGCAAGCCTTCAAAAGCAGGGAGATGAATGTTTTCCCTCCCAGAGTTTAAAGAGGAGGAAAAGCCTTCATTAATTTATCGATTTATAAGGTATATTTTGTGGAAGCTCGAGAAAGTCCAAAACCAGAATAGGGATCAGTGAGACTCTCAATCCAATTATAATTCTACTGTTACCATCTCATTTCCCTCCTTCAGCCTTGCAAAGGAAAACAGCCTCAAAGTCCTATATCTGTTACTTCTGAAGGCTCATTCCCTTTCTTTCTTGTGAAGAACTGCAGAAATGCCTTCCTGAAAAAACTTCAAACCAGACACCGAACACAGGCAGAAAAACTGCTCTTTCAAGCTGAGAAAGTTAAGGAAAAGGCTGTTGTAAATCAAGACTTTCAGTTAAAATTTTTCCAGTCAACAAAATATCAGACTATCTTCTTCTTCTTAAAAGATTATCTTACCTAAGAAATGATCAGTTTAAACTTGAAACTCACATGCACTATAGAATGGCTGAAGTCTGAAAATACAGGAATCATGGAGTTGGGTGAGTATGTTACTAATTACCCCTCTCCCTGAAAGTAATTTCTCTTTCTTTTTATGAAATATAATACAAATACAACTGTGACAAATAACTAAGATCTTTCTAATTGAGGAAGTATCAGGAAAGGGAGAAGCAGCAGGGTATGGATTTTGTTCACATGCCAAAAGCATGGTATATGAAATGTCATTGTGAAGCTCCAAAAACACTGAAGAGTCTCGCTTGGCAGCTGGTTAGTTGGGGAAGATACTTATTTGCTTAACTCTCTAGCAGTGCTGAAAGTTTGAAGTGTAATTCAAAATCATCTTTCCACCATGTTTCCCTCTCACATTTTGCAAGACAGGGTGATGAAATCCTTTATTTTGTGAACCTTAAAGAAAGACAAGAGATTACCAAGAGATCTTTTTTAGCTACTGTATCCTAACCTTTCTGGATTTCTGAGAGGTTTTCTCTTTAGGATGATTTACTTATCTTTATCCCTGGAATTTTATCTACCACACAGAGAATGCAATTTTCTAACAACAGAGTACATGCTCATGTTTCTATTCAGGGGTCACATCATAGATAAAACACCTGTATGAATGCCTAAATTAATTCCCAGTCACACTAAAATAACCCAAACTACAAACACAGTTTTGGAAAATGCTAGGTTAGGCTGGGGCAATACTGTCATAATCTAGATATTCACATCCTGATGATGTCACTGAGAGAGGATTGGTTTCGCAGGGATGATTAATTTCATTTTCTCTTTATCATCGTGAATGCTACTAACCATTCCATCTAAGTTTGTGCAGTGTTGTTAGTATCATCTCACAAATAAAACTTAGCCTGACATGTCAGTAACTTGGGCATCATCCATGTTAACAAATCATTCTTACACATGCCTTTTTTAAGCCTTTTTTATGCCTTAAAACAACGTGGTCAGTGTTAAGGTAAGGGGAACTTTGCCACCTTTAGTGAGGGGCTGGAGTGGATGAGTTGGTATGTCATGAAATAGCTCAGATGGATCACAGCGATGGTGCGGTACATGCAAAGCCACGCCTGGATCTTTGAACAATGCCTGGGTGAAAAGCAGTAGAGCTTCTCAGGGTGCTCCATCCCACCTGTGCCAGTGCATCCCACAGCAAACACGCTGCCTCCCCGGGCTCCGGTTCTAATGCCACCTGATGGTGAGTGAAAATGTCTGAGGTGATGTGAAAAAACCAGAAATCCAGGCTGAGCTGTATCACTTTGACTCTTGAACGTGCAGAGCCGTGCCACACGGTCCAGCAGTGAGCTGCTGGATGGTGACGCTGCTTTCTCTCTTCCAAGGGGTGCCGTGCACTTGGGAAGCAGAGTTAAAGCCTTTTGCACGTAGTGACACGTGTTGCTGGGGTCTCTCCACTGTCATGTAAAAATCAGGAATGTTGCACCAACGCCGGGCTTTGACTGCGGTGTTTTTCAAGCCCATTTTCGCTTTCCCTTACGCTCAGCCTTTCCAGCTTTGATCACAATGCAGCACAGCTAAAGGCACCTGAGAAACATTGCTAGGCAACAGATGCTGCAAAGGACAGCTTCCCCTCCCCTCACACCGAGGTGGCAAGAGACCTTACAGTGCTCCAAGTTACCTATCTCAAAATATTCAAGGCAAAACCTGCTTCGTTTTATGAAGGCGGTCAGTTGAAGCAAGGACTTACTAGGAAAGTAGAAGTTGAAAACAAACTGCAGTAGGAAAAAAGAGGCAATTCAAGGAAGTGAAAGAGAAACACGATGGGAGACAACAAAGGCAACATTAAATAAGGAGTTATTAGATGTGTGGGAGCAGGTGGAGAATATAAGGAATGAAATTAGCAAAACACACGTACAAAACAGAGTTGAAAACTTCTGCGTTAGCATAAATATATCTAAGCTTTTCTGTCCTTGTTATAAAAGTTTATTTATTGCTGAAATTCTGCTTAGTGTTCATTTTACACCACCGTATCAAAAATTATGTCTTCCACGAGGAAACCAGTACTATCATTGTGTTCTTCTTCTGAATTACCAGAGTACTTCACATTCATTTTTGCTCAGTCCATAAATGTCATCCATGGAGTAAATAGAAAAGTTTCATTTCATCACCATTTAGGAGTGAATATAGAAGCTACATAAAGCCACATAAATCTTTATAGAACACAAAGGGGTATTTCACCCAGAATATAGCTTGAAAGCCACATATAAACAGAAAATGGTACATACTAAGCAATGCTAAGTAAGCAAAGGGAATGTTGCATCTGTCTAATGAGAGTTTCTTTAGGACAACAAAAACAAGCTGCTAGATTAACCTGACCTGGAAGCTGTGAAGCACAGTGCAGTACCACATTTAGGAAATGTGTTTTTCCATCGTTTGAATCTTTGATTGCTCTTTTAAATGTGTAAATAGGCTTGCCCAGCAGGATGAACAGTGGCAACGAAAACAGATGTTGGGTATGAAGAACCAATAAGAAAGTACTGAGTGTCAAATTAAGCTGTGTGTTAGAAATTAACAAATGCAGACTTACAGTGAAAATTAGACTTGGCAAAGGATATTAAACTGGGGGGAATGGAGTTACTATGCAGGAAGGACAGAGATTAAAGATAATCTGGGTACAGCCCAAAAACTGGGTAAATACTCTGTGCCTCTTTTCAATCGGAGGAGATGATGTTGAACATGGAACAAGAGACAGAATGGCTAAGGGAATCAGGTTAGGAAAATTGCTAAGGAGCTTATTTGGTCTTTTGAGACCAAATAATCATCACAGTAGAATTCTGAAAGAACAGGATGCAAAATAGCAGGTAGAGCAAATACTTTCAATAATTCTGCTGTGTCAATCCATTCTTAAGTGACCATACAACTGCAAAGAGGTTGCTGAAGTAACAGCTTTGGCAGATAAGAATTCTGTCAACAAACATACAGCTGAAGTAAAAACCAGAAAAGTGAAAATAATATTTTAGCTGAAGGGTAATGTTGCCATGAGAGCAAACACAACATGAAGTTAGAAGAACATATCCAACCTTTGGTGCAATGGGGCTGGGTTTGGGGAATAGTTTTCTGAGAGTAATTGGCATAGAAGTATTTAGAAACAGAGATGGATGGGTTTGGGTAATTAATTTAGAGATTAATTTGCCTGAGGTGGGTAGAAAAGAGACCATTCCTAGACCAGAAACAATGGGTCTGTTCTTTCTGTTCTCTCAGAAGGCAAAGGTTTCTCTTGAAAGTGCTGGGACGGCACAGACTGAGTTCTGACAGTTGTTCTTGGAGAGGAGAGAGGAAATGGAAGAGTCAAGCCCTGCCTGCTGTCACAGGGGTTGAAATCCCTACATGGCTCGCCCTCTGCTCATGGAATTGACTCTACCCACGCTGCCCAGATGAGAGAAACACTTAGGGAAAAGCAGCCAACTATTTTCCCTCAATTAATTACTTTTTAACTTTAACAGAGTTTATACAGTTTGTCAAACCTAAACCAAATTATTGCCTGTGTTAAAATATGAGAATAGAATGGAAGGCATGAGTATCTTTAGATAATTACTGTTATGCTTTTTAAGTTTCAAGTAAATGGGATATTCTCTCCAAAGGCTTAACCAAACTTGAGTATGTTTTGTTTGTGAACTCTTCAGCCAGCTCTCTCTGCCACTGACACATCACTTTGACAAGCCCCTTTTTATTTGCTTCAACACACCCAGTTAAAATATCTGACTCATTTCACAAATGCACTTTAAGGTTTCTTATTAAAAAGCTTTGCAATAGTCCAAGAGAAAAAGGGTTCTGCAAATAAAGAATAAAGTTGACTATTCTATTTTTGGAAAATGAGAGCAGTGACAATTAGCCTGCAGCAGTCTGATGGCAAAATTCCCCATGCCCTACCAGGCAAGGTTACTGGAGTTGTGCCTGCATGTTGACACAACCTTTTAATGCATATATGCATTTAAAATAATTACTTTGCATGTCAAGCCATATCTTCCTCTTCTAAGTTCATTTCCACTGTGTAATGGGGGGCTTGAAATCCAATTTAATTCATTTTCTTGATGCAATTTTCCTCCACGTCTACTATTTTCAGTGCATATTACGTCTTTACTACTTCTGAATGCATCTTATTAAGTAATAATTACAAATATATATACATATACACCACAAATTTTAATTCTGTAATTTCTCCTTTCAGTCAACTCTAATGTTTGTCATTTCTGAAAGCTTAAAAAAAAGATCTGTTGAATAAGTATGCACTTCAATTGTTCTTCAAACCCACTGAACAAAGACATTTTGTAGCTAACTTGTATTTATTTATCCCTAAAACCAATTCCATTTTCTATTGAATCTTCTTAATGTGGTTTTGGGTTTTTTTTGCCTTTATAACAATTGATATGCACTTATGGAATTCAATTGGATCACAGAATTTTTTTCAAAGCTGGAAATGAAATTTGTTAGCATCACTTTTCTCATTTTCAGAGCATCAGTTTGATGTATTTGAAACACTGCTACAAACCATAGAGTGAAACAAGAGAACAGGGGGCTGTGGGAAGGTCCAGAGAATCTGCTTTCCTTCTAACCCTGAAGCATGAAGGGGTCTGGAGGGGTGCTGGGACATTGTTACCCTTATATCCCATGTGGAGGAGGGTTCAGGATTTTGGGCAAGGGAGTTTTTTTAGTTTTGCAGTCCTCATATGAAGTTCCTCCTGATTATGCAAGACCAGTTCTTTCAAAAGATTCAACTTGAGGAAGAAAATTCTTAGATTTATCTGCTTTAAAATAAAGCAAACAACAACCAAAAAACCCCAATCTGTCTTAAATCTGACTACCTCACAGACACTAAATTTCACAGACCCTTCAATTAAAGCTGGTTTTTTTCTCCAAGTCTGTTTCATAGAAGGGACAGGCTGTTTATCAACATGTTTCTCGTGATGCATTTAAAGGTGTTCTGTACCCAGCTATTCCATTCTAAATAGATTTAACTTGATCACAATTAAATCTTTAGGAGAGGGTGGTAGTGCTTTCTACTTCCATTTAAATGATAGTTTGGTCTGCAAAGTGGTCATAAAAGCAGCAGGCAGGAACTTTATAAGTTGTTGTCTGTCAGTTATTTCCATGTAAAGTATACATTATCTGCAAGTTAAATTTGGTTTGGTTTCCCCAATCTGTCAGTGCTATCAACTCAAGCTGACAATCAAACAAAGTCCTTCTCATGCATAATTACCTTTAATGAGGAATCCTCTGGCCCAGTTGCTTCACTGACATTTGAGCATTGTTTCTTGCCAGTATTTTTTGCACAGGCAGTACAGACAAGAACTCAACAAACAATTCCAGTGACATACAAGAAAATGTTGAACCTGCTTTACTGTCAGCACATCTCCTGTGCTGGGCTTGCACACCAAAAAAATAGTTAAAACATCAGTTTGAAAGGCAAGCAAGTAGCTGTGCCTTTGAATACACATAAATAACATACTGAGTAGGAGGTAATTTTACATCAAAGTAGATGTTAAAATCTCTTCTCAGAGCAGCTTTTGAAATACCTGGGACTGAGTGCTGCTTTCACATTCATTTTACTCTGCCCTTTGCTGAACACTTGTAGCACCTCTTCTGTACCCAACCCCATGGAAAAAAATTCTAGGACAAATAAGTTTTCAGGGCTTGGAAAGAGATAATTAGACAATTAGTTTAGCTTTTTTCTTTAAGAAACAGTGTAAATTTCAGTGCTTAAACATCTCACTTTTGCTTTCATCCACTTTTGGCCTTAGAAAGTTGGAAAGTTTAATATGCATTGTGCAGAGGTAACAACATGGCCTGACCTGTTACCTGAACAGGTAGAATGTTCTTTATCTGATACAATAAGCAGTTATTTTAAACTGGCAGCAACAAACTGATAACTGATACTTAAAGAACGAAAAATGTGTTTCATAAAACACACTTTACCACATAATATTTGTCTTATATATAACCCAGCAGGCCAGATATTGATTTTCATTTGGAACAAAGGTCAGGAATCCCTGCCAGTGTGAGGTCACTATTAAAGCCCTCATGAGCAGGAGTGAGGTGATCTCTCAATTTTTTCCTGTTGTTCATACAGGGTAACATGCACTGGTTCCTGCTCTCAGTATTTACTTTTATTGTACTGCTATCTGCTTTTCACAGTAATTTATGGAATCACATTACACACCACTCATCTAGTAGCTAGGAAACACCCATAAATTCTGCTCTGATGAAAGACCACTGTGCCACACGCAATATCTGTGAGACATTTATGCTGGACCCACTCACATCCAGAAGTCAGCCAGTCCCTCATGCCTAAGTGATTGCTTTCCGTGGCAGATGAAACTGTCTTCCCTACTTCTCCAGATGCATTTTTCAGCTTATTGCTTTTTTGGGAGGAAAGGAGATCAAAGTAAAGACGATGATAAATCTCTCTAACTCCATCCATATCAACATCCTCAGACGTAAAGATGAAGAGCTTTAAGTATGTTTGCACAAAGATTCTTTCAGCATTACACTGATCTGCAAGAAATGATATATGTACTACTGTCAGTGCTGCAGAACTTTATAAATAAGCTCAAAGATGAAATTGTCAGTTAATAGCAAATAATCCTAACATTTGCTGACACAGTCAACAGAGGACTGTTTAAAACAGACAGATTGTTATTTACAGCTGTGCCAGATGGGACAGTTTGAAATATGTTTAACTGCTCTTTAGTTAACATTTAAAATATATTCCTCAACATCCTCAAATATTTTTAAATTGCTGAGATTTTTGAGTAAAATTTACCTGCAAATATTTTTATGTTCCTGCTATCAACTACAATTACATTGCCTGTAAATAACAAAGTGTCTACAAAAAACTCTTACTGGACCTCACAGAGTAGAAGCATTAAATATTAATAAATTATTACACCAATTTCATACAGAGTGAACTTTGTGGGAAACTTATGTGTTAATTTACAGTAATATATTATTTTAACATGACATTTATCCTGCACTATGTATTGGTGGGGAATTAGTGCCATCTGTATGTCTAGTTCTCAGATAAATGGTTAATAACTAAACCATTAAGGAGGGACCATTGAGAGGGTGCTGTTTTGATTCAGTGTTATTTTCATACTTTTTTTAGACCCTACATCTTTCTGCTATTTTCTTCCACCCTTTTGCAATATCCTCTGAGAAACGTAAAATTAACAAATTATTTTAGCAGAGTGGCTGGAGTGATGGGGCAGAAACCATGGCCTGCAGAGCTGGACACAGCTTTATGGCTTAAAACTAAAGGAAGTGTTAGCTTTTCTAAAAAGCCAGAAGTAATCAGTAAAATATAGTTGTAGCAGTCTCATCAGACCTCCAGTGAGGCATTACACAGCCAGTTCCTATCTGAGCAGGAAGCTATACTGTTTTACAAGCTTTTAGAAATTTTGTTAACAGTGTTTGTGTAAAGGACATGTACCTGGTGAATATACCTGGGAATGTATCTCTGTGAGATGCCTTTTTTTTTTTTCCCCTCCAAGACAGGTATGTAGACCAAAGCACCTGAAATCCATAATTACCTCCCACTGCCTCTTGGATATGATTCAGCTCAGACCTCCAGTAAGATCTCTGGGGACATCACAATTTCAGTCTTTGGCTTGTCTGCTAAGACTTCTGGCAGCACTATCAATTATTTTAAGAGGTGCAGCCCAGGATCCACTGAAACCTGGGAAAGTTAATTTTACATACACTGAAACAGCCATTGTTAGCTTGGGCTGGATTTGAAGCATCAGCCTGAAGAAGCAGCTTTAACCACAATTCCCAATTTCCTAACAGCCCTAACAGACAAGAAAAAAAAAGAAAAAAATGCACATGTAAAGGAGATGATACAGAGAATAAGCTTGCCCTTCCCTCTGGTACTCCAAGGCATCATTTTTTTGTGGCTCAGAATGCCAAAATCATGTCAGCAGGGGGTTTGGGATGTCATCCTGAGGGGTGGAACAAGGACAAAGGGGTTGCTGGGGTGGTGCCTGGACTGCCCCAAGCACAGGGGCCAGACCCAGATCCAACCCCAACCTTTGTAACCCCACAAAACAACAAGATAACTCTCTTCCCTGTGGCAGGGCTTTCTTTGCTTCTCCTGGCTTCAAACATTCAAAGAGGAGAGAAAATAGTTTTTGTTTTTAGAAGCACATAATGCATTAGTACCGTGCATCAATGTGCATAAATAGAAGCCTAAAGTTTTCATTTTGATGCACGCCAGTAGCTTATGTTTCTCTTATGGCATTGCCTCAAGCATGAATTTTAGCACAGGTGCAGAACAGAATCGTTGAATTTGCATTGGTATTTTAAGCACTGTGTGTTCCCTTCAGAATTCTTATTGCATTTTGGATGTATGTCTAAGAAAACCCAGTGAGAACTTGATTTAACCTTTTATTTGTACAAGAGGTTTGGACAGTCACTATTTTATTAGCTGTTAAATCACTTGGCCTGTGCATTGTTTCTGCGGTTATGTGCTGGAAACACAAACTACAAGATTCTTGTAAGGGTAAACCAATATTTATTCACTTTTGGTTTACCACAGGGGTGGATGAGGGGTGGCACAGTTAGCCACACCTATGGCTACCAAAAGTGGTTCTGTTGGGTTTGGTGGGTTTGCCTTTCAGGCTGGGGTTTTTTTGTTTGTTTTAATATTGTGCAAATCAAAGTAGTCTCTATCACTCAGGAAGAATGTGGAGTTAGAAAAGCCAGTAGACCAGCTGGAGAAATTTAAGAAGAATATTTCTTTTGCTTTATTTTCCAACTACAGTAGCTCTAATGGCAGTGGTAGAAGCATTAACACGTTGGATCAATAGCCAAATGAAATCTACTGTTCTGGTCCTTTTTTCATTCTTCAGTAGATGAACAGGGAAAAGGAGGAATAGGGAACAAAAAGTTTAAAAAAGAACCCCTCAGAGACCTGAAAGATGACTTTAAGTTCTCTTGTTCTCCTTTCAAAATTAAATTTGCAAGATGATTAATGCAGAGCTGTTTAGTCATGGTAATTTCAGGTTTGGCACAGTCCTTTGTGTACTGTGCACAGATCAGGAAAGGTCTATATCCAGTTTCCAAAATTCTTACTTGAGACATTAACTAAATAACAGACACTCTCTATTGTAGTTTAGCACACACCTTCAAAAGAGATGTACTATTAGGGAACAGATCTTTTCCAGGACTGTGGAAATTGCAGCCAGTTACAGCAGACATCTGGGACAGTTACAGGCCCCCTAAAAAACTTCATTTATGGTGGCTCCTGACTGTGGTGAGGAGCTGCTGCTGAGCACAGGGCTGTAGGCTCTGCTCAGAGCTCTGAACTGACCCAAAAGCAGAACCTCAGGTATTTGAATCCTGCAAGAAGTTTCAGAGTAGGGACCTGCAAAATATATGAGCTACCTAGCATCTCCTCAGCCAGATGAACTCTGGACTACATGTTTAAGTATAAAAAAAACCTCCCTTACCCCCATTTCCTCAGTAGAAAAACAAATCCTAGCTTAGTAGGGGAGATTTGCCAAGCAGTACTGCTGATCCACTTTAAAGCACGCTGGATTTATCACAGCTAATTTTCAGTCCAGCCAGATATTAACACAAAAGATAGTAGTTCAGCAACCATATATTTTCTATAAATCTATTTTTTTATGAAGTTATATCAGTTGGTGCCATCGATACAAGATTTTCATATGTAATTTAGAAACCTATCCAGGCAGGTCATCCCACACTCACTTTGTAGCCAATAAACTGAAAAAGACAAAATTAAAATCTTCTCATCTGTTTCAGACGTTTTACTTTCAGATGTAAAGCACTGCACCCTAGAAAGACTATTGAACATAAAGGAAATGCAAAAAAACCCGTAATTTATAGATCTTTGCATTACATGCATCCAAAGAGGAACAGAGCTGGGGAAGGGTTTAGAGCACAAGGGTTTTGAGGAGCAGCTGAGGGAGCTGGGGCTGTTTATCCTGGAGAAAAGGAGGCTCAGGGGGAATCTTATCACTCTCTACAACTCCCTGAAAGGGGGGTGCAGCCAAGTGAGGGTTGGTCTTTTCTCCCAAGTAACAAGTGACAGGATAAGAGGAAGCAGCTTCAAGTTGTGCCAGGGGAGGCTTAGATTGGATATCAGGAAAAAAATTCTTAATGGAAAAAGTTGCCAAGCCCTGGACCAGGCTGCCCACAGAAGTGGTGGAGTCACCCTCCCTGGAGGTGTTTAAAAGATGTGCAGACCTGGTGCTTAGGGACATGGTCTAGTGGAGGGCTTGGTAATGCTGGGTTAATGCTTGGACTCTAGGGTCTTTTCAAACCTAAACAGTTCTATGTGTCTACACTTGAGGACATTTCTCTCTTCCCTGGAAGTTTTAAGTCTGCTGCAGAACTAAATTTCCATTAGAAGCAGAAACTGCATCCTTTTGAATGTAGATTAAGGTTGTATAAAAATCATGCTCCTCTCAGAACTCTGTCACTGGAAATGCTGTGTTAACTTCCTCAAGTAAAGGGACTCTCTGACAGTAAAAATATTCTCAGTCACAGACCGAGATAGTTCAGGATACTTAAAGTGGAATGGAGATTTTATGAACATTTACTCCTCCTAAATAAAATTATTTAAAAAAAAAAAGATCAAGCCAAAAAAGATCATTTCAAGGAAGCATAATATGAGAGAAGAACACTACACTTCATAAAGGATGTCTGGCTGATCTGAAAAACTTTTAATTTCACCCCATATTCTCTTCCAGATGTAAAGATACCTCACCCATGTCACTGTCTGGGATTGTTTTAGCTTCTAGCATTACAAGATTAATTAGTTTTTCATTAAACAAGATGGATATATGATGCCCTTCAAGAGGATATTACCACTATTGTGGCTTTTAAATAAATTTCTGACATTTGATATTTGTTGGATCTCATTTCTTGATCGTTAATCTTCCTTGTTATAGCCCAAATCGTCTTTACTTACATTACTCCTTCAATAACTCCTACAAGAAATTCTTGACACACCAAACCATCCTTGCACAGCATTTCTGTTCACTATAAGCATTTTATTTCAGTGCTTCAGTTATTAATTTTCTATGCAGCAATTTTTTCTCTAGCTTTCCATGCATTTGAATTTGTAAAGCTCTGGTAAAACTCTTAATTTTCAGATAAACTTTTCTTCACAAGGCTCTGTTTGTCTAGCACAGAGAGCTGCCCACCTCCTTCTATTATCAATGCATCTGAGTGCACACGCTCTAGTGGCAAAAATGTTGTTTAGCTGGTGCTATTTTCAGCCATCAAAATACTTTGCAAACATTGTCTTTAGACACTGCAAGGATAAGATTTTGGAGTATCATTAGTCCCTTTAACTACCGAAATACCAAGGAGAATAAATGGCATAAAGCTTCTGAAGGAGCACAAGGTTGTGATTAGAACACACTTCTCTCTGCATTCAGGCTCTGAATCTCTTCTTTCCTTGACAAGCTGTGCTTTGGTGACACACATCAGACATAGTAACAATCTTTTTCTAATGCATTTTGAAAATATGTAGGTATTGGAAACACTTTGATGTAGAATGGGGCTGTTTGGCTTTTATGCGTCTCGTCAGGGAGAGAAGAACATCACCTGCTCTTCTCTCCATCTTCCCATGCCTCCTCCATCCCACATTCTTTTCAGCATCCCTCACAGCTCAATATTCTCTGAGGAGTGACTTGTGTTTAGTCCCTGCAAGCATATCAGATGTAGACTTGTGGGAGTTGTGGAATGTAATTTTTTGTCATCTGTCACTATTAGGGAATAGAACAGTGGCTTTTTGGCTTAGATATAGTCCACTTTACACAGTGTGAATAATTCCAAGTTTTTGCAATTAATTGTGTTTTGTTTGATTGTGCTATTCGTATGTTTACCTGCTTATTCCCCATAACTAAACATTACCTGGTAAATAGTCTGGTTACAGACAGGAGATCACAGCAAGGTCTGCAACATTTCATTACAAAGCTATAGGAAATATACTTCCAGATCATCCCCTAGTATGGCACCTTGGAGTGGTGTTTTTAACACTGACTTTGTTTTTGAAAACACCTATTCAAAAGAAAAATCAGGGATGAAATTGTTTATACAATCAGAATCTCTTCACTTTACAATATTTTTATGATATTCAAATTCATGTTTGTTTTGGCTCTTACACATATTAAATGCATGAAAGTGTCATAAGTCTGAGCATTGTGTCCAACTTAATTATGTTAGTTCTGCCCTTTTTATTTATGACTTTAATTCAAAAGAGTGGATTTGGCAACCAAACCCTTGTCAGGGTTTTTCTTGCTGTTGTAACCAAGATCACCAACCCGCATGGGCCACATTTTAGGTTTTATATGAGTCTCAGGAAAGTTTGGAGGTTTTAGCTGATCAGTGAGTGAGAGTTATGCTTTTATCCTTAAATATGACCTTGCAGAATGCTGCCCAACATGACTGGAGCTCTCGGGTTTCTATGCCAAGAGGCAATAACACATTCTCACAAAAAAAAAAGCAAAGACATTTTACAGTTTAGGAGATGGAATTGTTTGATCCCTAATCACTGTTTGATTAGGGATCAATAACAAGAATTCATACTATTTCCATAGAGATTATGTCAAAAGAGATGGCTAAAAGGAGGAAAATCAGGTTGCACTGGTCAATCAGCTTTTGGCTGTGAGCTGTTGGTGTCATGCTGGTGGGAAAGAAATTGATGACATCAGAAAATGCTTTAGGTAAGATAATTTTGGAAGAGAAAAAGACTGTTTTTAAAGATTTCACTGAAAAACTATTTGGACTATTTTCTGGTCATTTACGTTCTGAAAAAAGTAATGCAAGTTAGAATGGGTACAGAGGAAGAACAGAAAAAATATTAAAAGAATGGAAAAGTTACAAGAGCTTAGACAGTTTTGTCATGTCAAAAGTAGAGAGGGGGCAAACAGGAAGATAAGAGAAAATCTGTTTCAAAGATATCAGTAAAAATTCAAGTAAATACAAACTCGTAATGAGTCAGCTAGAACTGAAAACTGGGCAAGGAAAAAAAATTGCTTTCATGATTATCAGCATGAAACTCTGGATCAATCTTCCAGACAAAGCAGCTGGGACAAGGAACTCTTACTGTTTTAAAACATGGTTCAATCACATTATGCAGGGATTTATACATCTAAGAAATTGCTGCAGAGTGAAAAACAAGTCTGTACTACAGGTTCTTGAGCTGTTGCAGCAGTACAGCCAAAACAATTACTATTATATAAAAAAAATACACCTATACTGTATTAAGCCTCTACATCAGAATTTCTTTTTTTACCTGCCAAGAGCAAGAAAGTTCTTCCCACTTTTGACACATCATTTGTTTTCCAAGTTTTTTTTCCTCCTGCCCCAAATCCTGTGAGATTAAGTCTAGAGCGTCTTTTAGCATTCAGCTTTACTGCTCCAAGGCTGGCCCCATTGACTGGCTGCAGCTCGAAACAGGCTGGAGTAGCACGTGCCAGCTTCCCTGCCAAAATTCAATTCCCAGGTCTAGGGGCAGCAACTGCCCTGCGCTTCCCTCAGGCTAAGCCAAACCATTTCAGCACCAGCTGAGAAAAGAAAAAGCTGAGCCAAAAAAAAAAAAACTAAAAATTAAAAAAATAAATAAAAAAGGCAGTTTACTACCTTTAACAAGGGAGAAAATCTTTTGGAGCTCTGGACAATTCTTGCATCATATAACCTACTATTGCAAGTACTTAGGCATTTATAATATTTTGTTTGTCCATGGCTTCTGTCATTTTACCACATATGGCCTGTCTTGGTAACAGCATTACCAAGCAATTTGCTCCTGGACTGCTTGCAAACATGCAAAGTAGATGTTTTGCAGACCTTCTAAATCAGACACCTGTGGTCAAACAGCTTGTGCATGCAGGAGGCTGGCACAGGTCTTCCAAACCATTAATAGCATCTAAAAGAAATCTAATCCTGTAAAACAAATAATTGTAGATGTGGAATGTATGTTGATGTAAGTGCTCTGAAACAGCAGTTGAGCTCTTCTGAAGTTGATAGTATTTACCTCAGGCCAGGAGCACTTTTGAAGCTCTGTTTGAAAATAATTGGCAGCACGCCCTATAAAACTTACTCTGAGAATTAGGTTGCTAAAGCACAGTAAAATGCCTGCATCAATTTCCTAATACCCTTCCAGCTCAGCATCTGATTTTAACACCCCCCTCTTGACCAGCAGCTCTGGCTGACAATAAACTTGTGAGACCTATTCCTACTTATGAAAATGTATTCAAGTACTCACCATGCAGAGAGCTCAGCAAGCTTCTTCCCCTCCATTGATGACTCTGACTGGCCTTGGGCTTACTCCAGCTTCACTTTGAAACTTCCCCTTGCCCAGGTGGCCTCCAAAAACCACCGGGGCCCAGCCAGTCTCGTGACCTCCCCTCCCAGCCCAGACCATGACCTTTATTTGCCCTTGCCCACAGGGCCCAGTTGGATTCAGCTGGGGCTGATCTGCCCCCATCACCCTCCTTACCTGAGTCAACCATGTAAAGCAGGAGGGAAAGCACTCAGCAGACAATTTTATCGTGCTGTTAATAATTGGAATTGTTTTAACTGAACAAAACATGCTGCAGAATGAGTAGGCAGTAATGGTAACTATTATCACTTGCACTATTCATGTGCAGTGACAAGGCAGTATGACCTAACTGCAGCTTTCCTGTAGTTCAGCTATTATAGACATCACAGCTGTGATTTCCAAGAATGGTCTTGGCAGCTTGGACACTCTGCTGCCAAAAATAATAAGTGAATTGCAAGTTCAGTGTCACAGCCGGCTTTAAACATTAATTCATCCTCTGATTTTGTTTACTAAGATTTAAGATCTCTGCTTTTACTTTTCTGTAACCACAGTCTTTGCTGAAAGAGGATATTGGGGATGTATGCAGGAGGATTCCTTCTCAAAATAGGAATAGACCAAAAATTAAATCACCCTACCATATAAATGGAGGAGTGAATGCTACATAAAAGCAGAATTAGTATGCTGACTGAAAGCAAACAGAGAAAAATAAAAAAGAAAACTGCCATATTCCTTATTTAATAATGGGTTTTCATTACAGTTTTCAAAAGTGTGATCTCTTTTAGCCACACATTATGGTTTAAAAAACGTGACAAAACTCCCCAGGTGTGGGAGTTACAATATAGATATCAAGGAAAACAATATATAGACAGATACAAATCAAAACAGAGAAAGACAATATATTTAATCATTTACACAGGGCTGTAGTACCTTATGATTTCTCCCAAATATCGTTCACTGTAATATCAGAGATTAGTTTTCTCCATAGAATAGTGCTTTTAGAGGCAATCATCTACCAATTAGTATTAATTAAGATCATAAAAGATGAAGTATTGTATAGGAAGCAACTCTTTAGGGTGAGAAACATTAAAGCATCTGTCTGCTTAATGGGTTGAATCCTGTCTAAGCACTCAAGCCCACCCTCCTATCAGCATCCACACAGGCAGTCTCTTGCATCCTGCACTCAACCTGGCTCTTTTCCTGCTGCCCAGGAGTTTAGAAATGGAGCCTGAAACACTGATTTCAGACATCACACTGCAAGAATTTGGACCATGTTGCACAATGGATCTCCTGTTTCCAAGTGTCGCTGATTACTTTTAACTTCAAGATTGAAAAATATGTTCAAGCTAGGGAATCTGTGGGAAGTTGTGAGCTAGGTACATCTATTGATAGGTCCTTCAGCTCAGAAATGTTCTTTCTCCTTCCAGCAGTCACATCCTGGAGATCAGGGTGGTCCCTGCATGCTGCATGCAAGTGTGTCCTTGGTGCACTTGTTATCAGGGGAAAACAAAAAAAAGGAGGGAAAATGGAAAACCTACAGATCATAACTGATGATAAAAATAGGGAAGGAGATTAAACAGGATCTTTGGTAGGGGAATTTGAGCCACCATCAGCCCTGGAGATAACATCCAGTAAGCAACAAAGAGCTGACAACAAATGTCACAGCCCTGAGCCGGGGCAGCCAAGCCCCTTGAAGGGAGAGGTGGCAGAGGGTGTTGATGCCCTCAGTGTCCTGACAGGGGGTCCAGCCCTTCTGTGGAGAGAGAGGTCAGGGACAGGAGAAAGACAGTTCTCAAATACACATATACTGGAGGAATGGGGTGAAAAGATAGATCAGCTCATCTGTAGAAGATTCCAGTGTCAAACCCACTAATCTGGAAGGAGAACATCAGCCAGCAGGTTGGACTGTGTGCTGGGCGGAAAGCAATGAGGAAGATGGAAGGGGAAAATAACAAAAAGAAGCAGCAGCTAATGGAATCAATTTCTGAAAATGAGCCTAAAGAGTTAGAGATGCATGTCCCTGCCATGTAGAGGTCTAAATGTGTGTAGGAGGAGAGTGGGTGTAGGAGTTCATGCAGGCAGAACCTGACATCCAATACTATGTCTGTTGTCTAAAGTAGTTGAAACTCTGTCCTAAAGAAAGCATGCTTTTACAGAGATACTCTTCTAACAACTTCTGCACTTCAAACACTGAACAAAAGAAATTCAGGGAGAAACTTTTTTAAACCATGATAGAAGTAAACACTTATACAATTGAAAGGTGACTGTTAAAAGGATGGATCACCTGAGCTTATTTTCATTTTCTAAATCCAAGAAACAGTGTGAAATGAGAATGTAAAAGAGAGAAAGAGCTCATTGCTAGAAGGTCATTTAAACAAGGAGCTTCTTAAGAGATGTAAAGCAACTTCAGTATTATGTAATCCCAGTCACTCAGCAGGGTGTCAGAGACCTACTCTATGAACAGATATCCCTCCAGACTATACCAATACCTGAAACACTGCAAAATGCTTATTTTTGCTTTTGTATTTTATAGTGATGACAAAGAAAAGCCTTCCCTGGTTTCTAGGTGTTAGGAAAGAAATCCTACCCAGTTCTGTGAGGCGATCTCTCCCGCAGATGCTGTCGTGAGCCCACAGAGCAGAGTCACAAGTTCTGGGCCTTATTTGCAGCCATGTAATCCCACTGCTCCCTGAAGAGAAAACAACACATGCCATGGAGATCAGAAACACTTAATGGCAGAGACCCAGATCCCTAGAGACAAACTAACAGCAGAATAAATGCTCTGAGTCATGAAACAGCCAAAAGGACAACTACTGACATGAGGTAAAGCCGAAGTCTGACAGAGTTTGGGCTTTTTGGCATTAGCAAAGAGGTTAAGCAGTCAAAAGAAATCTTGTTAAACACCTGTTCCTTGTATTTCCTGCTGTTTCATCCAAATGTTATTTAAATTCTGTTCTTTCCTTAATTAGTTTTCAGGTTACAATATCATGTCACCCTCACAGTCAGTATCCTGCTTCTCCTTTTATTCAACCCAGAAGCAGCTCTGCTTTTATTGGGAGCTGGAGACTCTTGGTGTCTCAGTCCTTCACTCATATGCAAATACATACATAGATATAGATACATCTAATACCCTGTTATGCATTTTCTTCATGATCTGCAGGAGCTGATACTTGTTTAACATGCTATACCTGTGCTTGTGAATGATGGGGACCAATATCCGGAAATTTTAAGATGCACAATATAAAAATATTTACTTTAAATGCTCAGAACAAAAGTGCCCTTTTAAAAAAAATCAGCTGTGTCCCATTTTCTGCTAACAAGCAGGAGAAAAAGAGGTGAAGAAGCTGTACTGATCTCTGGATGCTGAAATTGGTCAAGTCACTTAATCAGGCATCAAATCATTCAGTGTGAACATAAAGGAAAGCTGTAGCTTTCAGGTTTTCCCTCAGTTTTTGAGAGGGCCTGGGTTAAGTCAGGGTGTACCCAGAAGACGAGAAAGAGAACAGGGATGAAGAGAGAAGCCTTTGGAAACTGGCTTTGGCTTTTGCCTCTTCCCTCACACTTTCTCCCTCCCCTTTCCTTCTTCCATTCGTGTTTGTTCTCCTCACTCTGAGCAGCCTTCCTTGAAACTCTGCTCCTACTGTCAGCATCCAGCATTCACCCTGCTTGTACCTACTCTCCTCCCAATCTTTCTGGCACATCTGGAGCCACCTGTCCTATTTTATCATCAATCCTTCCCTTAACCTGCCAAGCAAATATGTTAGGAGGGAAAAATAAACATCATTATTGAATTCTCATTGCCAAGCTCCTTAAATGTAATCTTTGCCTGAAATGCAGCCTTCACCAGAGTTCAGCAACATCTTCCTCTTTCAAAAGCATCCATATGCTAGTGGGTTTTGTCAGCAGAAGCCCTCAAGGCCCTGCACCAAGCAGCAGTAAATCTTAATCTTCAGATCAGCATCAGCTAAAGGCATTCACTATGTAGGCATTACAAATTTTATGTTCAAGTCTACCAGTGCTGGAGCCCCACATATTCCATTGCCCCAGAAGTGCAGAGTCTCAATTTGCAGGGAATCACTCTCCTCCTTTCTATTTCCCCTAAAACAGCCAGAGCAGCAAATGTGACTGTCCCCACCCTGCCTTCCTCCCTGCTCTAACGTGCTCCTTCCCTCTGACTCCCTTTCCCAAATCTTGGCCAGACCAGACCCTCATCCTTGGGATCAAAGATTTCAGCTGTGTCTCCACCACTGGGCATGTTCTGTCTCAGCTGTCACTGTCCCCACTACTAAACCATGTATCAGTCACTGCACAGACCTTTCCCACAGCAGAAATCCTATCTCCTCAACTAGACACATGGGTACTGTGGTATTTAGGAGTAAATCTAATTGCTTAGGCTCTTTGAGCATAAATCATAAACCCAATACCAGCATTAACCACATCCATGCAGACCATGGCTAGTTATGAGCCATTTGCCTTATCTCCAGCATTGCTCATCCAAACTTTTCTTCTGTGGAATCCTCCAGACCCTGAAGGCTATGGTTAAGCTGAGGGCTAGCAAAATCCCCCTTTCTTGTCCAGCACTGTTCCATTGCTGTGCCCTCTTCCCTGTGTCTCTTGCCCTGGCAAAGTAGCTTGAGAACAAGCAGAAGAGAGTCTTGGCTCAAGCCAGTCCTTCCCAGGCAAAGAAGAGCAGACATGGGTGTATTTTCCAAGCCTACTTTGTGTTCCAGTCCCCACAAGCAGATCAGATGCTGCCAGAGATGGAGATGGCAACAGTTGCCAGGAGCAGTTTTGGGGCAGTCACAGTCTCCATAGGAGCCACCCTGGGGCAAGTGCCAGACCTCCTTTGCGTCACATGAAGGGAGATGTGACAATGACAGTGACAATCAGCTCACAAACCTCTGTAAACACACAGCCAGGTGTTCAAGTCTTGACAGTAGCTACATTGGCAAAGAGAGGCTTCAAACAATAGGGTCTGTCTCAAAACTCTGGGATCTTTCCTGTTTCAATCTCCTCGCTTAGAGGATTTGATATTTTAAGACTATTTTCCTCCTGGCTAGCTGAGCTTGCAGCTCTGCCTTAACTCTCCAGTCAGGATAATGAGACATTTGGTTAGACTTCACCACTTCTGGCTGAGGTCTAACCTTGCTCCTAACTATTTTAAGAGGTGGGAGAAGGGTATTTAGGAAAGGGAAGCATTATTCATGATTGAAAAATAAGCAGTTCTGTCTTCAGAAGCCAAGGGGGAGGATATGAGCCTGAGGTTTAGGACAGGAAAATAATGAGATGAAACACTTATCTGCCTTTTCATTATACATCTAGATGTTTTAATGTTTTTTTCTCTGAGGGAATCCGAATAGGAAACTCTGAAACGTTCTGCACATTTCCTCTTTACCTCACGGCTTTTGTCTGAAATTTTGCAGCATCAAATCTTGGCTTCAAATTCTTGAACTGTCCACAAACAATAGTGGAAAATTTATGGTGGAGCAAGCACAATAGAATTCTCATAAGAATATAAAAGAAAATATTCTATTACTCCCAAAAAAAATGCTCTGTATGTACTTCCATATTTTCAATATAAAATTGATTATCTAATCTGCATGAACGCTGTGTACTTAAAATCAATAGCATTTTTCCATTTTAAAATGTTCAGAATTTGAAGACTGATCTTTCTTCTACCTGTACATTCCTGCCATTTGCAATGTAAAAGGATGCTGAGGACAATGAAAAATTTGTTATCTGTTTGCTGGAACAAAGTGAAAGATCCTGTTTCAAGTATGGTCAGTTACAGTAGCTTTGCCTACCTTTATCCCCTCCACTGCACACCTCTGTGCAGTCCTTCTGACCTCTCCTTGCTTGTTCTCTGTCCTTGTCCCTGGCAGGTGGCTTGGAACTCAATGATCCTTAAGGAACCCAAGCCATTCTAGGATTCTACTGAATGTCCTATTCATTAGTAGGACAGGCAGGAAATGTCATGTCTTTGGTATTTATCTGCTTTGAAGAACATCTACCACTCCTTGACAACTTGTGTGGATTTTTCCATTAAGAAAGGAACAGATTTACTCGCTTCTTTAAAAAAGCATTTTCACCCATTGTTGCTACCTACAGCTTCTTCAAGGCAAGTACTTAAATACCAAGAAGTTTTAGATCCTAAAAGTTTCTAACAAGCTGACAGCACTTCTGCAGGTCTTGTACTCACATCAGTATCCCCTCCTCTCTCTTCCCTTTCCTTATTGTTAGATGCTCGGTTTCTCAGAAGTGCTATACATGGTGAATTGATGAGCTGTATCTTGAAAATTCCCAACTCTTCTGTAATATACATCTTCTCCAGAGAACTGGCAAGCCTAAAAAGTTCAGCTGCAAATACGTCAGCCTGAACCAAAGAGGCGCAGATTGAAGGCAGTGACTCACTAGCTCGCGATGGAGGGGCTTTGTGCACTCAGCTTTTTCCCACATTAAACAGTTCTAGGAGAAAAAGTTGTGGGGCTGGAGGCTATTTTGGGGTTTTTGGTTATGTGTAGAGTTCTGCTCCATATTAGCCTCTGGTTTTGTACAAAATGAAGTAAACCTTTTTCACAAAAAAGTGTATTTAATAAACTCCTTAGTCTATCATCCATTTTTTCTTGGAATTTGCTAATATAGGCTCAAGTGTGTAAGATACCCCCACCAACTCCACGAAGGAAAAAAGAAAATTTCTTTTTTTTGAATGTGCACATTTATTTAAGCCTGGAGAAACTGGATGAGGTGCAAGTGACCATCCTTAACATTGAAAACTTATCTGGTTTCTGATCCATAGTGAAAGAGAGCACTGGCAAATTTCAAATCTTTCCACAGAGAATGGACAACAGATAGTGCAGCTATCTCAGCAGCTGGAGCAAATGAAAAATAAAGTGGTTTCACTCACAGCAAAAGTCAAGCCATTAATAATTTGCAGCCTGCAGTTAGAGAGGGGTGAATGAATGTTTTTGTCTGAGAATAAATAATAGCAGCAATGGTCTGTGACTTACACTGGAATACAGTAATTACCATGCTGGCTCATAGTGGTACCTCACCTTTAATCAAAAGCAGGCAGAATGCTAAACTGGCCACCCTGGGCTGGAAAAGGACAGGGAAGAGAAGGGCATTTTCTACATTTGGTACTAGAAACTCAACTGTGTGGCTTTCGAGCCCTAGCACAGCATTTTAAAACTAAACCCTACTGTGAAGTGTGGGCACTTTTAATGCACAGAAAGATACTGTTTAGTACACGATTCGGCAGAATATTTTGGAGAGCTTGTCCCTGAAAATGTTGTAGAAAAATCCAGACATCTTTACCCAAATCTGTGGTCTCTCTATTTGATAAATTTTTTATCCCAAATGTAAAAGAAAGCTGGCTATTTCTCTCTCCACTGTCTTTTAAAGAGAAATGCAATTACTTTTGTGCAACTTTCAGGTACAAAGCCAAAATAAAGAGTGCACAGCATTTTCAAAATTCCCTTATTTCTATGGCATTAAAAATTGATTTCTTCATAAAAGAAGTCCTACTTTTTCCTCATTTAATTACAAACCTCTCTACAATGTTCTCAAATACATCAACAGAAAACACTCTACCATGCAGAAAGTTAGAAGTGATTTATAACTACATATTAAAATTATGTGCTTGAGATGTAATCTCAGCCAGGCTGCCAGTGAATTTTCCTGAACTGATCCAGCTTTTGGATATGGCTTAAAGATTGGAGTCCTGAAACAAAATCTTATTTGGCAGGATGGAGAGCAATTCTTTGACTGCACATCACCATTAAACACATCTGTTTCAAAAGGTACCTCTGACAGCAGCATCCTTTGGAGCTGCATTCATCAGGGCCTCACAAACACCAGCCAGTTTTGAAAATATTGTGTAAACGTTGAGATTCTTAAATTTAATTTAATTGAAGGCAGCAGCGATAATAAAAACATTTATGTTAGGTCTACAGGCCTTCTCTGGAAGAAAAACACAATCAAGTACCTTTAGTGGGCCCCAGATGTATCCATCTCCATTTCTGTGTTCCACACTGGAACACTTCCCCAAAAACTCTTCCAGCAACAGCACCTGCATCAGGAAGAAAGGAGTTAAATAATCTCAACATGTTTCTGTAAGCCAGCGTGGTGTCCAGAACACCAAACTCTGAGAGTAAAGATGAACCAACACCAGAGTTGTCTGTCTCCCAAAGGGTTGCCAAGCCACTGATAAAGCTTATGGCAAGATTCCCTTTCATTTTCCAAGAACTTGGTCTCTTTTAAGTCTTACATCACCAATAGCTATACTCGAAAAGAGAGAGACTGCTTCAGGAAAGTTTGAGCCATATGATAACTTTGCTAAAAGAATGTTACATAGGGCAGAAGGGCTGCCTGCTCTACAGACATGATCTTTTGAGATGTAAGACATTTGTCTGGGAAAGAGACAGCACACAGTCTGTTATACCAGTCCAGAAACAACATACACACTCCTTTAATCCCATACTCAGTCCTCTGTCTGTTAATCCCTGTTTTTCCTCACTAGAAATGCTCTGATTGAGTGATTAAATGACAAGAAAATGAACCCATTTTAGCAACACAGCTTTCACAGAGAGATACTGGTGTAGGTCATAAACCTAGATGACCAAGAACCAGCAGGTTACATCAACAAGTCTATTAATACAGCTAAAAATGTTACTTGCCTTTAATTCTGAGAAGACTGAGGCATTCATTATTTCCTTAAGTCACAGATTGTTCTCCAAATGACTTTGAAAAATATATTTTTATCGCCAAAATGAGAGCCCAAAATTTGTCATGGGAGTGACAGACAGAGATGTGGAATTGTGGTTACAAACTTCGTTGGCAGAGAAGGAGGCAGTTTTACTGCATATTTCTTTATTAATTAAAATAAACATACTTTCTCCTTGAAACTGAAGTTCAGGCTTTATTTTCAGTCTTAATCCAGAAATCATCCTTTTCAGTTTCCTGATCTGTCAAGGTTTGACAGACAAGTCCTGAAAATTGTGACAAAACTCTGTGCTTTCCATTAGAAGTCTGAAGATAATTCAATTCACTCTGGCTCAGCTTTACTACTTTTTGGAAATCTTGAGCCACTTTTGACCTTGTTGCAAGGCTTGAGGAATGTAGAATTGTTTTTTTTTAAATAGACAAAGGGGCATTTTCATTAAATTTCCACTACTTATGTGACTCACTGAGGAATGATCCATACAGAAGGGTGTAAAGTAACTCTGACTACTTCCCCTTCCTTATTGTGTCTTATCTCCTCAGACTTCAACCTTTCAAAGAGTGCTAGGGCTAGAGTTAAATGTCCTGCCAAGTAGTTCACAGCCCTAGATGGGAACTTACAGGTTCTTTATGATACAACATTCATTTCCAGGAGAAAAAGTTATCTCAGTCATGGTTAATCAATGCCTGGGAGCCTAAATGGTTATAAATATTGTATCCATTACTTGGATTTATGTTCCATAATTGATTCATCCTGAAGCAAAAGAGAGGGGAACACATGCTGACATAATTTTATTGTAATTCCACTTCAGTTATGTAATTCCTTACCCTCATTATCCAAACTGGTACCAATTTGACATTAAGCAGTGGGAATGCTCACAGATGGTGAGGGCTTGCTTAGCCATTGCTAATTCCACACTTGTGTGGTGTATGTGAGGATATAGTGACAGTACTCAGTTTACAGTTTAATACTAACAACAAAAAATTTGTTGAGAAGAAAGAAACAATCCCACAAGTGTAATCTGGAGCTTTTTTTTTGAGTTAAAAGTGATTCCTCTTCACAACTTCACACTCCCTTGTGCTTTATGAACCAACTAACTTTATGTAGTCCTCATGGCAGAAATGGGTCTTTAGAAACAATAAAGAAATCAGTCTTTCATCTGCTCAACAACCAACAATTTTCCCTTGCCATAAGATGAGGACAGATGTGGGAGGCAGACTAACTTCCTGGAGCAGCAGAGGTGGGCACAAAGCATCCACAGTCTAATCAAGACAGGCCAGGCAATCTCATCTTTGTGCTTCTCCTGCCCAGCCCTCCTTTAAATCCTCATCTGCAATTAGTGGTGACATGTTTCTAATCCTCTTCATAAAAGCCATCAGAGAATTGTAACTTCATATGGGAAATGTCAGGGGAAGAAAAATACAGAACAAGAATCCTTCCCTCTTACAAAAGCATTCAATACCGAAGAAGGAGGAACTAAAAATAAAAAACAGACAGACTGCAAGGGAAGTTTGTTTAGAAATAAATAACTCCAGAAAAACAACTGGGCTTTTGCTGTTCCTTTGTGGGATTGGGATCTTGTTTGAGAGTGCAGTTTATGCCTGCAAATTTCATACTGAAGTAGTTGCACTTGTGAGTAGGTATTATCCTCTTTAGGTAATAAAAGAAATAATGATAAAAATCAGATTTGCTTCTAGAACTGAACCATAGCTTAAAAACTGTCAACAAGGATTACTCACAAAACCAACCATTCTACATATTTAACTCTTTGTTTTGCTTCCACTTTCTAGATTGCAAAGGTTTCTTTTAATTTCATGGCAATGAACACTGGAAAGGGATAATTTATTTATAGACAGATGATGAAGTATAATGCTTCAGCCTCAGCAATATTTATCATGCCCAGATAAATGTTGTTATTAATATTGTTATTATTATCATCATCACCATCATTCCTATACAGAGGAAACACATTTTGAACATATTTCTCTTTTTTTCACTTGTGGCAGGGAGTTTTTGACATTTGAGCATCCACTCTTTCTTCTTATTTTATGCATTTGCCCTCTGGCCATTGTCAACCCCTGCAGCCCAAATAATGAATTCCTCTTTACTGCACTGTCAGTGTGCTGTCATTATTGGAGACTTCTTCTACTCTGGAAGCCTGTTTTGTAAGATATTTCTGAAAAGATATATATACCACATATGTGTTTGGGATTTATAGGACTGTACTGATCCATCACTTTCTGGAACATCCAATGCAGCCACTGTAAATTTAAAGAAAAAGAGAATTCTCATCCAGCTATGGATGTCAAGCCACTCTAGGGAGTATTATCTCCTTCTAACTCCTTGCTACTTTTGTACAGGAAACACAAACTCAGCTCATGATCACAGAGAGATTTCTGTTTGCAGTAAGATTGTAATTTTCTTTATGCCACCTTCACTTCCTGCTGCCTTTTGAGAAGACAAAAATTTGTGTGTGATCTTGAACTTAGATCTTCTGCATGATAGGAAATGATGCTGCCAGCTGAGCTTTTAAAACAGCTGTTAGATTCAAGGAAATCTGTTTTTCTTCCATAATTATCCTAGAAAAAGGTACCACTTTAAAAAGTCTTATTTAGCATCCTCCACAGGGTAAGAAAGTCACTTTTATTCTTATGGAATTATTGCAGATGCTATTTTTAACCGCAAAAAAAGATTTCCTTCCACATATTTTACAAGATTTTTCCTGTTGTGT
Source organism: Leptocoma aspasia (assembly GCA_013399835.1). Lineage (NCBI taxonomy): Eukaryota > Metazoa > Chordata > Aves > Passeriformes > Nectariniidae > Leptocoma > Leptocoma aspasia. The sequence goes on along the minus strand of VXAX01007475.1, from coordinate 132,637 downwards.
TTCACAAGACCAAAGCCCTCATAATATCAATGTCTTTGCTAAGAAAGAAGGGCTGGAATTGATAGTTCTGGGTTTTGGTTACTGGCAGACTTCAACCTGCATAATAAATATTCAGACTTGAAGCAGGAGTACCCTGAGGCTTGAGAAGCAATGGAAACAATAAATGTGTTTCAGAGATGGAAGCAGGTCCAGAATTACTTCTGTTGGACTACCTTCCTAGTGGAAGTTGCTGCCACACAGAAACTGAGACTGCTGGGATTTTGAGCAGATGTGAAATGATTTTATATTGGGTAAAAAGAGGTTTGGGTTTGTTCAGAAATATGAAGTCCTCATATGTACAAAACAACTGCAAATCTCTTAAAAGCTTGGCTTCTGTTTATTAAACAAAACAGAGAGTTCATAGGACTTGGGGTAATTCCCCCCCTTTTTTTTTTTTGCTTATGTGAGGATGTTCTACCATAACAAAAATTACTCTAATTGTAAATTACCTATCAATAGCTCCAAAGATCCTTATTTCTGCAGTTTTGTAATGTCTTCTTCTCTGTCCTTGGCTTATAGGAATCACTATTCTAAACCCAGCCTCACTTAACTCATTGAACATTGCCTGGGTTTTTTCAGATGATCTTAGAAACTTAAAAGAAAGTATAATTCCATATGAGCATTGCTTGCCAGCTACGTAAGAGTCATCTTAGAGATGTCTGTTCAGTTCCTGTGCTGATCCCCTAGGTCCAGGGTACTTACATTTTAATTAAGCTGAAAATGCTAAGGTAATGATAAAGAAATTATAATGGTAATGATAAATGAAGAAGTAAAACAGCTCCATCCTTACAGCTGTATCATCAACAAGGACTCCCACATCCTTCTCATCCAGACGAGGTCTTCACAAGAGCTTGTAGGCAGCTTGCAAATCTCCCTGCACAGGAGTGGCTGGCAGCACTCCAAACAAGATAACAGGGAGCAAATAGTGATCTAAGAATCCAGGGGGCCTCCAGATCCCCTTCAGAGGTCACTCTCCCCATTCAGACAAGAATGAAGTAATTGGATGGCAGTGCAAACAATTAAATTCTTGACTGTGTAAGCACATGCATGTCAGAATACTCATTTTTGCATTAGAGGACCGGGAGAGAAATAGGGCATGCAACTGGACATGGCCTGAATGCAAAGAGCTGTGTTCTTGCAAAACACATTTGAGATGAAGATGAAAATGTGAAGATGCAGAAGCTGAAAGAGAAAAGTAAAAGGATAGACTGCAGGGGTAAGGCATGTACGAAAAAGACCTGGAGTTTGTGAAGAAACAGACATCTTATTTGTTTAGAAAAGCCAAATAAAATCTCTGAGGTGTCTAGGTGTTGCCTAGATGTTCTGATACTTAAAATTTCTTACCTGGGAACGAAGGTGCAAGATCTCAAACAAGAACTAAAGCCAGCTTCCTCTCCATCTACCCCTTAAGATGGAAACCCTTCTGAGCATTTTAAGATATCCCAGCTCTTCTGCACTCCTGCAGTCTCATTTAGAACAGAGTTCTTTGCTACATCTGAAGGTCTGTATTGAGAGAAAAGGATGAAGGCAATGGTTACACCAACAACTTTCCAAACAAAACCAGATAAAAGGGCCACTCTGCCTCTACCTCCACAAGTTACTGATGGTCATCTGGTGGATGCTCAACAAGGTACAGCAAAGTCGATCATTATCTCCTGAGTGCTGCATATTCCCACAGTAGGTCATGCTGGCCCCTCTGCCTTCTGTCTTTTCTGGCCTTGCCTAGAGAGAGAGAAATCTGAATTACAAAGGAGAGCAGGGAAAAACAGAGCACAGACACTCATTTTACTTTTTAAACCCTATTATTACTGCTAATGAGTTGCATTTTGAAGGTTAATGTTCTTTATTAAGCAGGAGACTTGAATTTTGAAAAATGTCTTACATCTACCAGTGGCATGTGTACAAAATCATAATTTACTTTTCCAAGGTTTTGCAACACATGCAGCACTGATGTTGTAACTCATGATTTGCTGGGTGCTCTCACCCTTCCTTTAGCAATAATGAAACCAGAACTTCCTGAAGTTGCACTGACAACCTCAAGAAGCCACATCACCTACTATCCTAGCCTAGCCCACAGAATCATAGAATCAGTGAGGCTGGAAAAAGAGCTCCAAGATCATCAAATCCAACCCTTCCACCACCTTTTCAACTAAACCACAGCACTAAGTGCCACATCCAGTCATTTCTTGAACACCTCCAGGGATATTGGCCATAATGCCAACAAACAGGTCTGTAACCACCCTCAAAACCTGCCCCAGAACACTCTGAGCTGTAAGAACTCATCTGATACCAAGTAACAGCCAAATGTTAGCATAATTACATTCTGGATAAATTACCGTGTTATTTGATAATGAGTGAAAAATTATTAGGTTTTATCCTTTTTTTCCCAGGAAATCAAAGATATTTCCTTATTTCTTTTGTCACTTTGTCTTCTTTTTATTCATTTTTCTCACTGACTGCTGTTCTCCTTTGAAACAAGAACTGCTTTTGTTATCTGATTTTCTACATTTTAAGCACATTATCTATTTAAAGGTTTTATATTTAAAATTAAATCAGCCTACTCTTGGTAGAATGATATATTTCTCCACTTCACAGAGCAGACTTTTCACAGTGCATATTCTTTTGCATTATGTTTCCTCTTTAGGCAGTTGCTTGCCGTGAGACACTGCTAACTGGGGAAAAAAATATATTAAAGTTGGGAGAATGCAAGAAACAATGCCTTGCAGTTCAAACATCACATACTCTATCATGTTTATCTCTTGAGCTTAATAACAGCAGGTTAATACTGCACAATGCCAAGTGCCCCAGGCTCCTATGCAGTCAGTGGAAGTTGACAATTAGCACCTGACAGATGAACTCGAGACACACTAAAGCTGCTGGTTTGGCTAAGCAGCACAGGCTTCCTTCCGCCTTTCCTTCAACTGGTCTTTTATCTTCAGGACAGTACAAGTCAGGCCTTTTGATTTCTTGAGTTCCTCAAGTGGGGTCGATTTCTGGCATGTCCAATCCTGAAAGGCCCTTGCTGGCCATTAGCTCATTACAAAATATTTCTGTCATCACCAGCTATGCTCTTATGTGAACTCTGAGCAGGGGGAGCTCCTGACACTGGGCTCTAAGCTTTTAAACAATCATTCCCAGTTATTTGAAGAGATCCTGAAAATTACAGTTTAGGCCTTTCTGAAAAATCTTTTCCTTCCTCTGAAGTAGACATCATTCATTGTCATTTACAGAGCCTATATTACGGTTTTTTGCTTTCTTGCAGGTTTTTGGCAGTATCCAGTGTTGCTAAGGCTGATTTGATTCCTACTACCAGTCCTATTCCCAGAGGCAGCTTTTCCAAGGTGATTCCTGACACAGGAGATGGTGAGCTGCTTTTTACCCTCACACACAGAGACTTCATATATGTGTTTGTGATGTACCTGCTTTAGAGACCAAATTAATTTGGTTGGGTCTTCCATAGGGACTCTGCAAAGTAGGCTGAATAGAGAGTTTTGCTGACCACTGCCAGACCGACCTTTCCTTAAAGTAGTACAGGAGGAGAGAAAAGTCTGCACTGCCAAAAGCCTCAAGTGGGAGCAGGGAAATTCAACCAAGTGAGGGTCGACCTGTGGGGTTATTGAAGGTTTAATGGGGCAATCTGAGCACACCCAGTGCAGTGCAAAGCTGCAGACCAGCCAGGAAGAGATGTCAAGGAGGACAATCAGTTGAAAAAAGGAGAGCAGTGGCTGCTGGAAGGATGACTGAATAAATGAAGAATGTCCAGCCCAGTCTGAGAAATTCAGTCACTGCAGAAGCAGCTTATTCTGCAGTCTTAGATCTGAGCGACCTTCTCCACAGCCTTGGACATTTAAACACTCAACATCTACTTTAACTGAGGGGAAAGAAACAATGGTGCCAATATAACGCTTCATTGCACAGATATATTTTAAAGACTTAACCTTTGCAAGACATTTTGAAGATGGAAAGCCCAGCAGCACAAAGATATTTTGTGAGAAGACTTTTCTCAGTTTTTGCATTAGCCACTGTATGCTTGATTTTATTTCTGGTTTTGCCTTGTGCAGTTTTACCAAGTGACTTTTTCCATAGCCTAATTGTAGATTTTTAACAACAAAGATGAAATCCCAAAATCCTTGTTTCCTGTAGTCATTCAAAGACAACAGCTTAACATTGATAACATTTCAGAAAGGACAATTGGTTTGAATACAAAAATGTTTAAAAACACAAGGGTAAAACTTCCTGCAACAGTCTCAGGAGAAAAAATTGTCATTTAACACTGAGACATGTGAATAATAAAGCAAAAAGCAACAAAGTAAATCTTCAACAATCTTTTAATTGCCAGGGCAAATGAAATATGATTGCTCATAAATTAACATGAAAATTCCACATGTTGAGACAGAGTAGAGTCATGTGCCACTGTTTGACATTCACAGACTTTCTAAGGTATTTAATCACATTGCGTTTTTTTTTTTTTTCTAGAGAAAGAAAAAGACCCTTAAGGCTGTTGTTTTCCCATGTTCAGCTCTCCTTACCCTCATCTATGTCTACACAAGTTCTGACCCCTACCATCTCAGGATGGTGTCCACACTCTGAAAGACACAGCAAATTGCACTTTAAAAGTCTTACAGGAAGAGGTAAAGACAAGGTTGCTGTATTTGTAATAATAGAAAAATAAAAAATGTCACTGGGTAGCTGTAAAATGGACAAAAGTCACCCAGTTGGTTCATGGTACTGTTAATGAAACATACAGATTTTAGTGAAAAATATGTCAGAATAAGGGCCAGTTTCGGCCCCTACAAGCCTTTGCTGCTTCCATGAAGAAGATATACAGAAAGACAAAGTTCCCAAACTATTTCCTACTTCTAAGTTGCATTTTACCTTGGCCAGAAATTCCTCCAACTGCCATAAAGAAAAGGAAGACTTTAATACTGTATCTGGGAAGTTCAGCAGATTCAGGTGTGGGGAATGCTTGGTTTGAAAGCTTCTCTTTCCTTTACTCTTGTCATTTTTAAAACCTATTTTCTGTCTTCTAGTTACTGTTTTTTATGTAATGAAAGAGAAATTTTGGCTGTTACTTAATTCTACCATAATACCTGTGGTGACATTAGAGAGAGAAATTACTTGGTAGGAGAAAACAAAAGTGAAGCATGAACAGGGCTTCTGTTTCTGATGGCAATGGTTTTCCTGGCTGCATGCTGGTTTCCAAAAGACAATGACAGGCTGGCAGCTTGGAGAAAACAGGTCTTGACAGCACACGTTAGTGAGCCGAGCATTTTCTAACACCTTGTGTCACACAAAGCACTTTCATACCATCTGTGCTCCAGCAGAGAAGGGCTGTTCTGTCCCAGGCAGAGCCTTTTGTCTTTGCACAGTCACGGGAAGCAGAGAGCAGGTTTACAACACCTGTCTGGGGCTGGATGTGTGTCAGCTCCTCCTGTAAAGCCTCTGCGTGTCCCTGACTGCCCACAGCCTGCCAGGAGCAGCAGCACAGCTCAGCTGACAGGCAGAGAGGAGTCAGATGGGTACTGGTTTTCTTGTTTGAGGCTGCCTTGGCTGGCTGAAGATAAGAAATGAAGATGGGAGGGAGAGGAAGAGGGAATGCAATTCAAAGGCAAGCACGTGCCTCATTAGCGCTGGCTATGCAAGTCCCTTATACTCTGGGGAAGGTAAAAATATTTTTCAGCACCTTTTCAAATATTTCTTTTAAAAAAAGGACTTTATAATGACAACACATTTATAAGATAAATATAAGTAGCACAATCTTCAACTGAAATAGAGACCAGGAGGGTAATTAGAAAGCATATCTTGATTACAATAAATTGCCTTCTTTGAGCAGCTTTGGTGTTTCATTGTTAAGTTGTAGGTTTCTCAGTGCTGGAACAAGGGAAATCATTAAAAATAACACTTACATAAGTAGTATAAAGGATTATCCCTGATATCACTATCAGGCACAGGTTTTGTGCTAGTAAACTCCCATATGTCTGTGGCAGTTTAGAAGCAACTGAGTTGCCAAAATTGTATGTGATTTGTCAGAATTAGAGGAAAAAAAAAAAAAGGCAAGATCTCTGGAAGGAGAAAAGAGACCTTCCCATGCAGTAAGTAAGCCCTAAATGCAGTCTCTCCTTTCAGTATTGTCATCTTTGAGACTCAATATTTTTCTCATTATCATCCCTGTTTCATGGATTTTTTTCTTACTTTAATGAATTTCTCTTCTCAGGCACATAGCTATTTTCTTGGCTATCTTGCTTCATTATGCTGATGGAAGCAGCCTTTTAATTTAAGACATTATTACTAAAAGTAATGCATGAAAGGCTTATCTGAAAGATATATTGGGTTGGTAATAGATGCAAATCAAAATGCAACTGTCTAGGTACTCAATTATATATTTTAATGGAAGAATTTGAGTAAAGCTCAGGCAGGAAGGAAAAAAAGTACTTATCAGCATCTATCATTTGAATTACCAGCATATTGGTAGACTGTTCCTATATCTCATACCCCTCAATAAGGCTGAGACTGAAGCTGGGTCAGTGGACAGAAGCTGGCTTGTGAAGTCTCTGTCCTTGGAATACACAGACAGCAGTTTTCCAGAAGCACAAGATATTCCTGCATTTTTTTCTCCCATGGATTAAGTGCTTGCATCTTCCAACATCTGGTAGGCTACTTCATCTTTTGTAATCATGTACACATTTACCATCTACTTGCCTTTGAATGGACTCCATACTTTTTTCCTTTGGTGTCTCAGGAGATACTCTCTCTGACTTAGGCTGAGGGTACTCCACAGGAATGCATGTCTGAGTCCCTGCTGCAGTGATGCCTCCACTGGGGCACTCATCAGACATTCAGCTGTCACAGCTATAGCTGGAGTAACTTTTAGGTTTCAAATTTGCAGGGCTTTTCTTCTCAGCTCAGTACAACACAAGTGACTGAAGTTTACTGAAGAGGGTAACAGCATCCTGCAGGCTCGTGCTGACCAAAAGCTCACAAGTCCTTCTGTACATGAGCAGAGAGGATGCCAGCAAGTTTAACCCCTGCAGTGCTCCATGGAACTCAGCCTTAGCTCTTTGGAGCTGATCTGTTCCTTACTGCTCAGCCTCCTGGCAGCCACCTCAATCCAAGACCTTTGCAATGCAGCAGAGGTTGCAGGGATCTCTGTAATGCCGGGATCCATGATCAAGCATCCTGAACAAGTACAAGATCAGAAAATAGGCACGCAGACTCTTCTAAAACATGAGTAAAGACTCTCTGTTACTTACTCCTTCCTAAAGGGGAATGTAATGCAGATTTTAAGAGCCAGCCTTTAAGCTCACACATTGCTGTGCACGTAAGGAAAGCAAATGTGCTCTGAAGGAAACCTCAAGGTCAGGGGGCACTCTGCTTCCCTGTAGAAGCACCTCCAGCAGGACAGAGAATGAGCTTGTCATCTCACTCTGTAACTGATTCATATCTAATACACAGCTTAATTTTATTCTTTTTTAGTTGTCCATCTTTCTATTTTGTAGCAGTCTGTCAGCTGAACGCTGGCCTGATGGTCAAACAAAACGTCACCACATAAATATTAATGTTTCTCTATTTGTAGTGGCTCAGCTTAAACAATTTCTGGAGTTTGTAGGCAGCAACAATGCTGGTAGTGGTAAGTTTTGCCTCAGCACTGAGCTAGAGTTCATCACAACTTTTGGATCATCTACTTTTACTTCTGATCTCTATACCTGCCCTCTTTTAACATATGCACCAACCTAGACTTATAACAGCAGCTTAACAAGAAGTCATCACAGCAGACAAAAGTTAGGATTTAAAATGGAAAGCTGAAATGAAGGGACAGTTGGGATTTAAAGTGGAAAACTGAAAAGAAGATAGGCCCTGCTTGCACAAGGGTTTATTTTGGCATAGTTCCCATTAATATAGAATAATAGCTTCAGAGGGGCTTTTTTGTTCAAATATTTAGGAATTTGCCTGACATTCACTCAAATCTTAGCAGCCTTAGCTACATGCAGGAGGACTGATAATTTAAAGATTGTTTTACTTTCATACAATAGAGTTAATTCAAAGAGTTTTATCAAAATTCTCACCTGCTGAATTTGACTTTGAGGTTATTTTAATTATACTGGAACCTTCTAACTTGTTAAAAAAGTCACTGAGATGCCAAACTTCAATCAGAAATTCAGGACAATCGGTACAGACACTGAGGCAGAAGAAGAGGACCTATCAGAAGACTGTACTTAATGAGATTTCCACAAGACATCTGAAAAGCTGACCTTTGCCAAGTGTTTCTTTTATCATGTATTGCCAGAAATACCTTACTTCTTTAGGTTATGTATCTGCAGTAGAGTCTATCAGCTAAAATCATGCAAGTTGTAATTCTGCTGAAGCCAGTGCACTCTGGGGAGGACAGTTTTAGCTACAAATGAATAGGGTCGTTTACAGTTAAGATAAGGGAAAGCAACTTACTGCTACTTCAGTAAAATGCATACACTTATAATAATAGGGGGAAGAAATGTTCAGACAGTTTGAAAATGTGTTTTTAAAAATGATGGTGACTACAATATATTTGATAAGTTTGTGTCCTGTTTTGAGCACAGTGTTGTCATCACCTAAACATGTTTAGTTGAATTAAACTAAGCTCAGTTATTGCAGGTAGGTTGGGTACAGAAAAGCTCAGCAGATTCACTTTCAAAAGGTTCAGCAGATGAATGCTCAAATTTGGGATTTTAGTCAGGACCTAAGATACAGTACTAAAGGCTTTTTCTTCTCTTGCACTTCAATCTGCTTCAGGGAAGAGACATCTTTTTCCCTTTCAAAAATGTGGGATTCTCAGGACACTAATTAATGGTCTCAGGACTATGCTGTAGTAGAAATAATTAAAATCCATTAGAATCTATTCCTGCTGACTAACACAACAACACCTTTCCCACCACTAAATTGCCAAATATCCCTTATTCTCAGTCAAAGCTTAAACACTTAGTACCTGCAAGTAAAGGTTAGAATTCAACTGATCAGAGATAGACATCTTGAACTAATCACTCCAACTTTCTTTTTGCAGTAATAGAAAGAAGCAGAAACTTGTAAGGTGTGAGGCATCTAGTGTAAATAGGTCAGCACAATCTCACCCCAATATTTGCTTCACTCCTTTCCCACAAAGAGTGCTTAAAGTCCAAAAAGTACCTGTCTACCACAGATTACTTTTATTTTAGGCAGACACATAAAAGGAGGTGAGAGGAATTCTACTAAAACAAGCGAAAATTTAGAAAATGACAGTTTCAAATTTTTTTTATATAAACAGGTGCATGAAACTTTCTCACTTAGTAGGAGTTGGTGACTTCAGGAAGAGGAGTTCATCAGAAACATAGGAAATAAAAAGTGGGGCAGAAAAGCTTTCAATCATAGGGTAGATTAACATAAGCAAATACCTTTTGCAACGTCTCCAGTGCAGGGGAACAGGTAGCATGGTTTGTTCAAGAAATGCTGGCAAATCTTTAGTGAGCAGCAAATCCCATGGGTTCCTCTGTGAGACAGCTGTGGTGTGCTTTCAGAGTCCTTGTTGCAGAGTTTTTGACAAGGCCTGTGCTGTTGTCAGCCTTGTCTCCCATGACAGCTAAGGGCTATAATCCATAAAAATCAAAGCTTGCATGTATATGTTGTCTTGAAAGAGCGTGTTGGGCTTTATCTGAGCCTGTCGTCAGAAACTTTTGCCCTGGGGTCTTTCAGGTCCTTTCTTGGAAAGAAAGATCAATATTTCTGTAGAGAAAAATACAAGGCAGCTGATTGAATGTATTAGTTATTCTCAATACAAGATGTCTTGATGTGCCTCTGACCCAGAGCAGCTTCCACAGATTAATCTGCTAACAAAGAGCTGTTTGACAAAGCAGGATCCTTTGGAATCTGCTGCTGACACATTGGAGATGATGGAGCACCTAAGAGACTGATGATAGCCTGGAAATGGAATGGAAATACAATGCATTGTGTTTTTCCTGTAAGGAAACAAAACTTAGCACTGGCATTCTTTGCAGAATTAATTTCTCAAAAATCTGTGAAGTTGTACTAAGCCTGTACACCTTGTGAGATTTTATTCTTCTGTTACTCAGATTTAATTGATTTTCCACAAAGATGTCAAGGCCACCAGCTATGTCAGATGTCAAGGTCATAGAAGACAGCTAGAATTTCTCAGCCAAGAAAAATATTCACAGACACTTTACATTGACAAGAACAACTTAACTTTTCTCTGTCTGCCTCTGAAAAACATGACTGCTGGAAAATATTCTAACATATATTTCCTGGAAATGTTTCTTTTTTCTTTTCCTACACTGAAAAGAAAATAACCCAAGGCAAACAGAAATTTCAACCAGATGGTTAAGGTTAGCTTAGAAAGTAGAGAACAGAAGAGAAATAGGGCTTTGGAATGGAAATTCTGAGACTGTGATCATCAGATCTTCACCTATCCCTGCACCAAGCTGGAAATTTAGATTTAATTCTGTACTCCTTCAAGGAGCTGGTATTTACTTGGCCAGGCAAACAAAGGTCCAGTTCTCTGTGGTCTGTTATGAGAATAGTATTTCCTTTACTTTGGAACAGGATTTGGTTTTAAATTATAAATATGTAAGCTGCTAAGCTGGACAAACACACACATCATGTCTTCAGCTGTATCTGAAAGAGTAGATAGGATAGCAAAAAAAAAATCAGATTTCCTGCTTAAATATGATTAATATTAAGGCAAATTGCATCAGTAAACAGTTTACATTTTGTTATTGCAGCTTACAAAAAAGCAACCCTAAAACACAAAAATGCTGTGTTTGACCAGGGGGAGACATTAAATCTGTATTTGAACTTCATGTCTTCAGGTATCCTGGTCATCACCTCCATGAAATGATTTCTAAAGTTTAGTAATTAGCAGTTATTGCACTGATTAATTACGTAAAATAAGGAAGCAGCTGAGAAACCTGCTGTGGATTCAGGCTGGTATTTAAAATAATAGAAATGGACTATTTGGCAACAAGGCTGATTGCCAGATGCTGAGCTGCTGCTCAGAAAGACGGATTTTGACCTGACCCATAAGAAGAAAGGGCAAAAATTGACAGTTTTGCTGCTCTTGCTCACCAGCACAAAGATATTGCTGGGTTTGGTCTTTTTTCTTCCCTATCTCTTTCATTGCTTTAAGACCCACAAACATAAGCCCCAACCTTCAACACTTGCAATTTTTGTTTCAAAAAGATAAAAGAGTTCCATGACTTGGAAGCTACAGACATATGTCATAAGTAGGCTCAGATTAGCTTAATTGATTGATGCACTGAGTAAGCTGTGAATGTATCTGAGGTACAAAAATATGAATATGAAGGTCTGTATGGAATTACCCTGGAGTGGTTATTTGCTCATAATTGTGTTACTGCAGCAGTGCCTCAAAACCCAGGCACTCATACTGAACAAAAATACAATAATAAGTGGTCAATTTGCTAGAGAGCTTTCAGTATGAATAGGCAAAGTGAAGGCTTGGGGAAAAGTGGTTTTGAAAACACTTGTGGTCTTTCTTAGCCAGATAATTTGTAACAATTTAAAGCCCCTCAGAAGCTGAAGTTATGCCAGGCAGTTGAAGGTCACATAGGTAGGGATTTAATAGTTTACATCTGCTGCCCATCAAATACACCTTCAGCTGTAAACTTGCAGCCCTAAGAATGTTTCCACAGGCAGCTGTTTTATTCTATACCTAACACATGTTCCCATACCCAGCTGTCCTCAGGTATTGACTCAAAGCAGCTTAAACTGTGTTTTGTGCTCACAACCCTTCAGAAACAATACACCTATGAAAAGCTTCTCTGTGGTGTAAAAAGCAGGTGGGCCAGCAGAGCCCTCTCTGGGACTGCAAGCTGTGGTTCCAGCTTTTAATAACTTTTCCATCAAGCATGGCAGCTTTGTGCTTTCACCAGCTTCTGTCCTTATTGGAAAGCAGAGAGGAAAAACCAACCAAACAAACCAACCAAATTTTGCAATTTTTTTTTTTTTTTTTTGCAAGCTCTGGAAGAAGAGAGCAAGTGAGAGTTTGGGGGTTTGGGGGTTTGGTGCCTTGCTGCTGCTGCCAGTTCTGGGTGGCTGGGTTATGGTCGCTCGTGTTGCAAACACAGAGGGTGCAGCACAGCAGAAGCACAGAGGATACTCGTGCCTGTTTCAAACAAATCAGCCTTCTAATCTGAAGAATATTGAAAGAACATTTCTAGGTGTCTAGAAATCTAGGTATCTATTTTAGTGTCTAAGATACTCCAGTGGTAGAAAGAGGTAGTGGCAAAATTTAACAGGTTATCCTGCAGAAAGATAAGTCATAATTTTGTGGAAAATAGGGGAGTATCCACACTCCTGAGCTTACCTGAGGATCCAGCTAGGAAAAAATAAGGCATATAGAGGAAAACCTGAGGAAGTCAAACTAACTAGAGGCTTTTTGTACTTTGAAGTGCTGGGCTAACTTGCCAACTCTTGTATCTCCCTCCCATTCCCTCCTGAGCCTCACACACAAAATTACTTGTGTTTAGCAAGAGCTTTTATAGCTCAGTGTGCTACAAGCTCTGGTACAGCCCAGCCCTCACTTTTCCTCAGCTGAAGAAAGGCAGAGCTTACAGCAGCAGCCAGAAAACAAGTCATTGTGCCGATGGAGGGGAGTGACTGAGCCCTCTGGCTCCTCAGGGCCCAGAATCCATCACTAGAGGGGAAGCTGCTACTTTGCCACAGAAAACCATTCAGCCTGGTTCTCCAGGGCTAGAGGAATCCTTTCATCCAATCAACAATCTGGCAAAAGCTTCCCAGCTTGCATGCAAGAAACCCACGGCACTAAACAGATCATTGCCCCCATTAAATTCTTTATAATTCACTGCTATGAACCAATAAGATCTTCCATGTCACTACACAGGTATTTTTCACTAAGACCCAAAAAGCATTTCACTTCTAAATACAGCCACACTGGAATAGTCCTGCTCAAAACAGCTTAGGAGTTCCTGGGATGGAGGTTACCTGTAGAGTCATCACCTTCAAATAACAGTGGTAGATCCCTACCCATGAATTTGCTGTGATCTGTTTCCAACCTATTTTTATTGTTGGCTGTTTCAGCCTCCTGTGGTGATCAGTGCTGCAGTTGCAATAATTTCATAGCCAAGGTCTCATTAATTCGGTAGTAGGGCGTGTGTGTTGTTATTAAAAATGTGCTTGCAGGTACCTTCTCTGCTTCCTCTGAAATTTCTCTGTAATTTGTCTTGCATAGCTAAAAGACAAACTTGCAGCTGTGGGCCTCAGAAGCTGAATATGCATTACAGTGAATTGAAAAATACAGGAGAGGCTTTTGCTTGCACACTTCATCTTTCAACACTTCTAAATCACTTACCTTCGAATGACTTACCTTCAAATAATCATTTTGCTAGTGGAAATGAAAATTCAGAAACTTTCTCCAAGTTTAGGATTCTCCTCCCCAGTGGTGAGCATCTGGGAACAACCAATATAGTTACAGCCCTGAAAATTATATGTAAAAATGCATATTTAAAATTTTAAACAAGTTTGACACAGCTGTATAAATTCTGCTTAAGATAATTTGAACTTTGAAAACTCTTGCTTGAACTGCCCTCACAAAGGCATTTCAACACTGAAAAAAAACCCCAATGTATTTGGTTATACTTTAAAAGTAAGAAAAAAGAGCCTTCTTAGGAAAGCTTTTAGAAATTTTAGGACCAGAACAGAAGACTAGCACTTACATGAATTCATTATCTGCTTCAAAACAATTTATTCAGAAGCAATGGAACAGAAACAAATTAAAATGTCCCTTTAGATTTCACTCAGGAAATATATTCTTTTATAGGTCTTTGACTCCAACCTTCTGACAGCTAAAATTAACTTTGCATTACTGAAACAGATAATGTGCTGTCCTTATTCTATTCAGAGATAATACAGTAAATACTGATTAGGTTTAACACATGAGGTTCAGAGCAGAAACATTTCTTAATTTATATTAGTTTGTATTTGTGAATGATGTCTAGCTGCCCATTAGGCTTCACTACTTCAAAACTTTATTTAAAATCAACATACCAGCTTTAATATTTTTTTGTTGTGGAGGTTTTTTTAGTGCTTCTATGTGTATGCATTTATACAAATATTACTTTAAGCCACTAAAATTTAATAATAAACATTCTCTTTACCTCCTGCTGCCTGCCAGACAGCTTGCTTGCACAGAAAAAAAAATACATCCTATTTTGGATTAAATTTGTTATGTATTTTCAGGGAATGTAATAATCTTCATACAGCAGCAGAAAAATGACTTTATAGTGCCATAAGATGTGTCCTTTTCCCAGGATTTTCAAGACTGCAATATGTAGGTTAATACAATCAAATCTCAGCTACATAATGTGGCTCATGGTGATGAGAATGATGTAAAAGCACCATGTGCAGTATAGGTAAGGTGAATGGTTTGGTGGCTTTTTTAAGCAATCCTGTCCCTTTTCACTTTTGGGAAGACAGCTTGGTCAGTGCACAAATTTTTATGTCACACAGTGCACTTGTCCAACAGCCCTGACCACCCCATGTATTCCAAAGGCTCTGCTATATTTCTTAATTAAATACTGACAGTGAAATTGTAGTTCATGAAAACAATCCATGGTGGTTTGCAAGCCAGTGTCTGTGCATATTAAACCAGCACTTGACCAGATTGGCTTTTTTACAGTTCAGTCAGGTATGCCTTGAAAGCATTATCAGGGATAAGTGGTGGGTATTTGAATAATAAGCACTCCATGACTGCCTCTGGGATGAAATACAAAGCTCCTCAGGCAGTCTGCAGGGCTGTAAAGCTCAGTCAGAATGTTTGGTATTTTGTTCTGCTGCAAGCAGCCACAGTTTACTTAGACATCAAGCTATTTTTCTGGTCCTTTTTCCCTGGCAGCAGTGGTGCCTCATCAGCCCATGTAGCCAGAGGTGTTATTATTCCCATTCTCTCTTAACTCCCCTCTCTGACCTGTATTCACTCATCTGTTTGCTGGTCTTTCACTTATAAATAGACTTTAAATGTTACTGTGTGAATTCAAACCTATGTTAATAGATAACACCACCCACTCCTACTAAATAGAAATACTATTTTTCATCATCTTACAAGCCTAGAGCCATAATTAAGATAAATTTCAAGCACACTTGAAACATCCCAGTCCAAATGCATGCACATTTCAGAAGTGCTCTTATTCGTAACTTGGTGATAACTATTTTCTTCTTGCAGTTAGAGGTGAATTTTATTCCTGAAAAACAGAGTTGCTTTTCAAAGGACAAAGTCAATCTCCCCACTTATTTGAAATCCTACTTTTCATTTGAAACAGTGACAGTTTTGACCTTGCTTGCTCTGTGGTGACTCCTTTACAAAACCAAATGCACCATCAAGCCAATGTTCAGCAGCATGTAAGAAGCCAAAGGGACTGGAAGTGTAGTACCTCAGTTAAAAATTGTCACCAGAGGCCAACATGTAAATTAACAGGGAAGACTTAAGGGAAACCAGGAAATCCCATTCCAGCTTAAGATATTCCTACAGAGGTATATGTCATTTTCTACACAGGAGAAGTAGATATCTAGAATTTAGTCTTCATTTAGAAAATGAAAACACTGAAAGTGTAGAATAGGCACCTGAAGCCACATGGAAATCATCTCTGTGCAGCATACCAGCAAAAGAAACACAGCCACCAAACCAGGTGGTGTAGATGGTTTCAGGCTACCCTGACCTGGCACCCTCTGAAGCAAACATAATTAGACAATAACTAATTTTTTGGAAAGAAATTCATGGAAAATTGCTGCATGGCCAGGATGTTCCTGAAATGTCAGGGAAAATGAGGTAGACCAGAAAAGTTCCTGGGGGCAGTGCTGCCTGCACTGCATTTGTACACTTATCCATAGGTGTTGGGACAATTTTCTGCCCTTTAGTTCTTATCAGCCCTTTATTTGCAGGAGCCAAGAACAGAGATAAAGACTGTCAGGTGTGAGTGTGCTTAGAGGACAGCAGCTGGAATGAGATGATTCTCTAAGCAGGCACAATTCATCACAGCAACTCATTTTACTCAGTTTCATGGTCAGCACAGGAAGCTGACCCCAAGTTTGAGCCCCAGACCAATCTCCAGTGTGCTTCCAGATCCAGAATTAGCACCTGCTGGGCCAGTCCATTTGCCAGTTTTTTATAGTGGGAAATGCTGCAGCCATGACTCAGGGCCAAAGCAACGTTTGATTTGAGCCTATAATCATCTCTCAGATATTCTCCCTCAGGCTGGTAGCTCTTGTGGCACCAAAACATGGTTATTATATATAATTCTTACTATGTGGTTGGGTTTGGGGTTTGGTTTTTTTTCAGGTAAAACCTAAAAAGATGAAAACCCACATCCTAACCTGGCAGAGTAACATTTTCACACCATAACACTTGATTACATGGCTGTGCTATGGCCATAGGGATGAGGATGAGGGAGTCAGAATTTGGATACAAAGGATGTTCTTGGAGGGGGACAGATGTGGTGTTGCCCTGTGTCATTACTACTGCTCTGCAGCAGGCTCAGGCATAAAACCTGTAGGCTTTGGTGTTCAGGTTTGTCCTGTTGGAAATTGGCTTGTTCTCTAAGAGAGACAATTTTAGTGCATGAACAGTGTGGAAAATAAAACACGAGGCAAAAAGGCAACACAGCCAGAGTGCAAGGGCAGCATCTCCTCAGGAAAATGAGGGAAGGAGGGAAGAGAGCTTGAGTGAAACCGTGACAGGAGAGGATTTATGAGGCGTAACAGTCCACAATATCCCACAGCCGTTTTCCAGCCCTCCTAGGGCTGGATGGAGGTTGCTTTTACACATTGAGATCAAAATTTAGGAAAGAAACAAGAGGAAGTCTAGAGGGAGTCCTCTTCTCTGCATCTCATAGCTAGTGGTGACAAAGTCAAGCAGCCATCCATCAGGTCTGTGGATAAGACAGAATTAAACAGGAAAATTGTGTATCTCGGATTAATTTCTATAATTTTAAAATAGTACCCTGGTAGTTAAATAAAAATAATAGATATTTTTCTGAATCAAATTAGTTTTTTTCAGATTTTTCCAGGATTCTAAATAAGATAACAGTAAAGTTCATAAAATGATGTATTAATATTTATCCATGTAAATGATAGGAAGACTTTTAAGAAACATTTTACATAGAGTGCAGTCAAAATTTAAACCATAAGTTTCCTTAAATAAGTGTATCTGTAAGAGATGGTATTCAAGGAGTTTAGACAAATTATCAGACTAATATTTCTAGATGCAAAGTCATTAAAAATATCTTCAGAACGATCTCCAGATTAAAAGTGACACACTGAAGGATGACTTAATTTATTCTGTGACATTGAATAAAGTAGGCTTATCTTGCCCCGAAATGTAAAATAAATAACTGCCTACACCCATGGTGAAAATTCTAAAGGAAAAAACTATCACATGTAAAAACACAAAAAATTACATAAGAAACATTTTTAGATATATTTGGGAAGGTAAAACTTTTACCCCACAGTGAGTTAGAAATGCTCATGGTGTTTTTCAGTGGTGTTCATGACTATAGATTTTTCCAAAATCCAGTGAAGGCCTCTGCCCCAACCCCCATGGGCAGTGGCCTTAGGTTTTAGCAATGCACAGTCCTTTGTTTTTACTCTACACAGCCTGGATATCAGCTTTTCACATCATCTTATCACTCCTGCAAATCAGAGATGGGCTCTCAAGTCAAGCATTAGAGATTATACAGAGGGACAAGAGCCTTCCTTAAGTGGCTTCAGAGTTGGTAACTGACGTTAGAACAGAAAGAGGACTAAAGCTGATTTCAAGATCCAGAGGCAAGTGTCTAATCCTGAAGTCTTTAGTTTCTTTTCCCTTTCATTACCAATTCATCCTGAGGCACAAAATCAGCATGACAATTCTTTTTTGTTTAGTTTGGGGTTTTGGGGATTTTTTGTTTGTTGGTTTGTTTTGTTTCTGTTTTGGTTTGGGGTTTTTTTTGGTTGTTTTTTTTCTGCAAAGCTGCAGGAAGTCAACCATCACATTTAGAGTGGAAAATACGTGGATAGATTTAGGCATTGGCACCTGAATGAATTTCATGACAATTACATTCCTCTCTAAGGTATGAAACAGCAATTCTATTTCCCTTTTCACTCTTCTCTAGCAAACCTGGAGATCCAATAATGTCATACAACATATTGCAATGTGACAGCAGAGTGCTGATATGTCCTATACAGGCATTTGTCATTTTAGGTGTGGGATGGTTTTTCAATATATTCAACAACACTTTAAAATATTTGCCTAAATTAGATTTTTTACCTTCTGTTGTGCAAATCTAGATTCTTTTCATCCATACAGGGACATTCAAGCTAAAAGGAGCTGTTATCAACACTAACAGACATATTTTGTAGGAAATAGAAATCCCTCTGAAAACCAACAGGATACAGAAGGAAGACACTATATTCTGTAGCATGTGTAGTAATAGGGATACCAGTTTGACCAGATGTTTATAATTAACTAAGGAACAGCCAGACTACTACAAATATTGTAGTGCTCCCTGTTCTGTTCAGAAATGTGCACATTCAGAGCTAAAATACTCTGTTCATCCATTCCTTTTGAACACAAGAATTAACTAGTGGTACAGGTAATAGAACTGAAGGGCTATCCCCCCAAAAAAAAGGTTTATAGGCTCATGTTGAAGTTTATCTTATATTTGGAAGGCAGTAGTCTGTAACCCAGATAATGCTGTTATTTTCATGTCTTGCTCCCAGTGCTTCTAACAGTGCTCAGGACACATTTTGAAGAAATACTAATCTAGAATATTATGCATGCATCACTCTTCCCTGCTCAAAGCAGCTGGAATAACTGAAGTACTTCTAACATATTTCCAGGTTAGCTGTTACGAGTGACTTCATAGCTCAGACATGACAATAGCTGGTAGAGAGCGGGAATGATTCCAAAAGTAATTTTGGAAGTGAAGGAATTAAGATTCTATTGTATATTTGCTAACTACGCTCATTAGCTAAGTCAGAATTTAGTAAAATTAATTCGATTTTAACTTAGTAGAATCATCTACCAAACAATGTTAAGTGCTTCCTTAACTTTTTGCATAGTTTACTTTTTTTGGTTTTTTCCTCAGTGTTGCCATTAATCCTTGGTGTGGAAGTAGTGTAACGGTTTAATGTATTTGAAACTTGCCATGACTTGTGGAAGTGAGAAAAGATACTACCTAAAGACACTAGGTACTGAACTAGGTACTGAACCTGACTTTTAAAACTATATACTCTTTTTTTTTTCCCTAGAATAGTCCTT
>VXAX01007475.1:89317-113295 GCA_013399835.1 Leptocoma aspasia | reverse complement strand
TTTTTTTTTTTTTTAATTGTTAACCTTCCCCGAAGGCCTATGGTATTAATTTCTCCCGAGCTGCAAGTCTTCTTCTAGAACAGTTCAAGCACAGACAATTGCCTTTTTCTGGTAAAATGTGTCCTTGATTGTGGCACAGCTCTGAGAACTCAGATCTAAATCAAGAACCTCTGTGAGCAAACTGGAGGAACAGCCCGTTTAAAAAGAGACAGCCATTCACTGTCCATAGTGAATTTCAAAGCACTACATTGAGTAAGGAATAAACACCTGTACAAAGCAGGGCTGTGAGGGACTCTGCAGAGAAGGACTTAAGGGATTACAAATAATGCCATGCCATTGGAGAGGGGAAAAAAAACCCACAAAATATTATAGTGTAATACATAAAACATCACCCCAGACCAGTGGGTTCATTTTTGACCACTTTAGGAGGGTCAGGGTCATACTGGAAAGCACACAGGAAAGAAAAGGAAAAAATTCAAGTAGAAAATGTGGACTAAGAAGAAATATCAAAGAAATCAAGTTCTTTAGTCTAAACAAGGGAAGCACATTTGGAAGCCTAAAGGCTGGTGCAGTGAGGGAGAGACAAAAACAGTCTTTGTGCCCACCCAGAGCCCAGCATGCCTGACAACAAGGAGGTTTACTCCAAATTCTGACTGTTCTGGGAGATGGTGCCTAAGAATTGTTTATTTCTATTGCTGGAGTGCCTTAAACAAGAGAAATGTAGAAATGTATTTGTCAGATGTGAAAGTAACACTGGCATAGTGAAACACTCAAGGTTACTCTTCAAAACCAGTTTTCCAGCAGATTATATTTCTGCCTTGAATATACTATTTTCACAAAGATAGTTTTGCCTTCACATGAGATTAAAATTGGGACTGGCATAACTGGGAGTTTGGCTAGTGTAAATAAAAGTCTCTAAGGGGTAATAACTCCTTGAATTTTATTTTTGTCAACAGCACAGAGACTCTGGCAAAACATCAAAACCCAACCTCGCAGATCTTGGAAGTCTCATTGTTCATTTCTGGCAAACTCAACAACTACTCAGACTTTCATAAAAGCCTTTATTCTAGCTTTTATTTCAAAAATACTTACCAAGCATACTTACACCCTTATTTGTGTTTTACCTACTTCATGTCTTCCTTTTGATCCCCTCTCTAACACTTCACATTCAACAGGTTGTCTGGGGACAAAACATCCTCTGCAGTTTACCCAAGCTATCTACGTGTCAGAAGAATGCTCATGCAGGAAGCAGGAGATGTTTTACACTCAGGGCTGGTTATTGGGTTTCAGAGAACATAATTGCACACTTGGGAGGCAGTAACTTCTTAATTACAGTCCTCTGGGGAGTGGGAAGAATCAAAGCAGTGTCATGTCTGAAAGGCACTTGACACAAGTAGCCAAAGTGGCCTAATCCCATCAGAGGAGAAAGCACCTGATCTGTGCTCCAGCAAGAGCCCAGCCTTCTTCAGGCACTCTATAATTAAGTACTTAAAATTGCTCCCCTCAGTGCACCTCTCTGCTTCTGCTCTTCTATCAGCTTCATCCCTGAAATCACCAGCCTGGCTAACCAGCCCTGATTCCTGCTTCCTGCCCCATGCACTCTCCAGTTTCTGTGGCTGGGGGTGGGATTGTGGCTAAGGTGCTGGGCTGGGGTCAGCTCTCAGTTCCTGCATGGCCCATATCACACACACTCTGAGTTTTGGGTGTCTATCATGAGCCACCTCAGCTGAATGCCCACGGGAATTCTGAATGCATGAAATTATCCTAGAAATGATCACTTTTTTAAGAGTTAAGGCCTGGATGTTGGAAAGAACTCATGCTTGAGAACAGTGCTGGAGCACATGTTAGTTTTATTTATTTCAAAGAATCATCCAAGTTTAAAAAGAACTAAAACACATTGCTGGATCAGGACATGTGACTGACTAAAAAAAGGGAATATCCACACCACTTCTAAAGTGTGTCATTTAAAAAGGAATGCAATTATTCATTCTTCACCCAGCAGCCAACCTGCAGCTCATGGCAGTTAGGAACAAGCACTTTCTCCAGGCATGCTTTTTCCAGGCATCCATTTTGTGCACTTTCCTGCTTATTGTCTAGCCCTAGTGCCAAACAAAATCAGGATCTTGGAGTTGAAAGAGAAGACACTGATAAAATCAAGGGTGGCTTCTCTTACAAAGCAGTGTGAAGCAGGCACTTAGTTTAGCTGAGGAGCTGAGTGCTGCCCAGCCTTCCAACCACCACCAGCCAGAGACCACTGTGTGAACTGTTTCAGGTCATTTTTCCTACAAACCCCACATTTCACAGAGAGAAATAATGTAAGAAACTTTTAGGGTTATTATCTGTCAGTTCTCTCTCTGGGAATACAGCAAACCACCAAATCCATGAAAACTAGGTACCATTAACACCACCAGAGGTGTCCTCTGATGTGGGTAAACTCATCCACAGCTAAAACAGGGTGGAAGACAATGAAATTGCAAGAAGTTAACATCTCTTTATATAAAACGGGTAATTTTTTAATGCTACTACCAAGAAAGGAAAAAATGAATGAAAGAATCTTTTTGTAAAAAATTATAACCTGCAGAAAACTAAACATTTTCAGACATTTTTACCAGTCGTGAACTTTGGCACCAGAGCAACATACTCCACAGGGCTGATGCCTCATTAATACAGCCACAGCATGGCAACCCATGAAGGAAGAAATTGGGGAGGAGGACTGTGCTAATTTAGCTCTGAGTTCCACAGAAGAGAATGTCACACTCACTCCCCCTCAGCAGTGGGCTTTTCATATGGCTGCATCCAGGATGGCTGGTGGCTGAAAAGAGAAATTGCTACTGCTGGGAGAGAGCAAGTCAGTCACTCATCAGCCCAGTGCCTTTTTCTGCTGTCCTTAACAACAGTACACCTCTTGCCCTGTTAAAATACTGCCCCTCTTTCGCAGTCCAAGTCCAGGTTGAGATAGAACAGAATGAGGCATGCTTATTTCATGTTGTAAGTTTTTGTTGAAGACATCTATCAAAGTGAAAGATCTTTGTGGTTTCTCAAAACCAAGTTTTTCTTATTAGCCCTTTATCCCTTAGTGAACAAAGGGAGTCAAAGACGTGTTTTGGTGTGAATCCTCTAGGCGTTATCATCCAGATATATATTACATGTACTCATCCCATGTGGCTTTCTCCACTGTAAGCTACAGCCTGAGATTATCCCTTTTCTATTTTCCCATCAGATAAAACAAAATGGTTGTTTTCATCTTGGGGTCTGTAAACCTTTATATGAACAGCTTCTAAGAGATCCACTCAAAACAATTCAGCAAAAAACAAACCCACCACACTACTAGTGTATGACATCAGTTATCACATGGGGACCTGCATTTCTACTGAAAGATTTTTAGTAATCTACACATTGGCTGGTGGAAAAAAAAAGAAGCTTAAAACCACTGCAGAAGCTAAATATGCCTAAATAATATCTGCATGGTCTACAGCAGAAGGCAGATAACCCTTGAGAGAGACTACAAAAATTAAAAGAAAAGAATATGCACAGAAACATATCCATTGGGGTCTTATTGTCTAAAATAAACTGTCTAAAATAAAATAAAAGGGAGATCTGATGAAAATACAGGAAAAATTGGGGAGTATCAGCTGTTAACAGGAAAAATAACCAGGAAACCCCACCATGGGTTAAATGGCCACAAGTTGCCCTATTTGCAAATAATGGAACCTTAAGAGAAGAGAATAGGCAGGAAGGCAAGCCAACATTTTATACCAAACAATTACTAATGCACTGACAGTCTGAACATTAAGTTAAGGTTCCATAATGAGGCTAACAGCCTGTGTAGATGGTTCAGTCATAAGACTGTTCCCAGCTTAATGGGTGCCATAACCATTAAAGATGAAACACAATATTTGGAAGGCAGAATAGATACAAAGCAGAAGAACATCACAGCAAACAAACAAAAAAAAAAAAGCTCTTGTTCCATTCCATTCGGACTTATCACTGCACAGCAGGATGAAGAGAAAACACAATACTAGTTTCTCTGTATCTCCCACTGTTCTCACTTCTGGAAACTAAGGCTGAAGATACTCAAAAGCCAACCATAGCTTAGGGAATAAGTCTTCCATAGTTCCCTCTATAGTTAATGGATAGAGAAATCTCCCCCGAAAGAATAAATCAGAGCAGAACCCTGCCTGCGATTTTTTGTATCCTCTAGGATAATAGATTAGAAGTTTCTGACATGACAAAGGACAGAGCTTCAACACAAAGGGAGCTGGCCATAAATTTTGGGACTGAGCAAACAAACATCATGAAGTTCAACACAGCCAAGTGCAAAGCTACGCACTCAGGGAAGAAAAACCTCATGCCCCTGCAAGGGCAGGAAACCAAATGGGCTGATGTTAGCCCTGCCAAAATGGTCCTGAGGTTACCGTGGGTGCCAGATTAATATAAACCAACACTGCACTCATGTCACAAACAAAGCAAATGACCTCATTAAAATAAGCATGTCCAGCAGGTCCAGAGGTTATTATCCCAATCCAGCTAGCACTGATCAGGTCAGAATTGCATTACTTCAGCCACTTCTGCAAAGAAGATGGATATGGAGAAAATGGAGATATTCCAGTCTATGGGATGGTCAGGGCTCAGGGCACATGGCTTGTGAGAGAGGGTGAAGAACAGAGGTTGTTCCATCCTCAAAGAAAGGGTGATCTATAAGACTAAAGAAAGGATGATGTGCAAATAGTGCAAATACTATTAGGGAAGTTAAAGACCATGAAGCCAAACTGGTTTTGAGAGTGGCAGGCAAGATAATGAAGGACGACAACATTCACAAACATTGTCTTGATAGGTTCAGGTTGGACACTAGGAAAAATTTGCAGGACAGGGCAGTGCTGTTATCCACAGAGCTTGTTATGTCCCAGTTATTGAGGATTTTCAAAACTCCTAAATACAAAGCCATGGCTGACATGGTCTCTAATGTCAGCAAGCCTGCAGCTACAAAGAGGAGGCTGGATGAGGCAACTTCCAGCTGCCCCATCCAACCAAGACCTTTGTGATTCTGTGACTCTCCACAGGAGCCTCACTATTAATGGGTTTAGGAAGACAAGTGTCCCCACACAGAATCAAGCACTGTGAATGAACCTCTCTGAACTTGCAGGAGCAAATAAAGCTTCAGATCTCTTCAGCCTTTCTATGGACTGTGTAAATTAGAAAGAAAAGCTCGCTGCTGTCTTTCCTGTTTCACCAAATTAATATTACAAACAATCCAAACAAACCCCTTCAAAGTGAGACTCTGTAGGATCAGCCTCACGCCTTGCAACAGAAAAAGGAAAGGCTTTGAAAACAATGTGGCACAGAATACAGGTATTCCTCAGCTACATTAGGAGTCTCTAGATAATAAGCAATTTAATGGCGGCAGTAAATTTCAAGTTGGTTACTGCAGGCTGGGGAACAACGTAAGCATGGGGGATGGTTAGCAAAATAGACCTAGATATCATGTGATTGGTAACTGTAGGTCTCAAGTCTTTGGCAGTGTCTTTTTTAATAGTTTTTGATAGTGGAGTACCAAATTTAAATAAGATTAGATTTTAACCAGTGCTGCATGTCCACTATGGGAGGTGGAAACCATGTATTTAGTAGGAAAGTAATCTGAATATGTGCCCAGAATTTAAAAAAAAAAATTGGGGCGGGGAGGGAATTGTTTGAAGGCTTTTGACCACATTCTAAGGTTTATTTAGTAGAATCCTCACAGTCCTCTCCCTTATTTGTGGTGGGGTTTTTTGTATTTCTGCATTGCTTGGATAACACCAGATCCAGGAATGTTGCAAAACACTAAGAGGAGGTATTTCAGGCTATTGCACTTAGCTTAAAGCATGAACTACAATATTTGACATGCCAAAGAGAGCTTGCTCCTCAGGAAGTTTTGGAAGTTCAAGCAACTTACTCAGCATTCATTAGCAAGCATCCGAAATTGCCAAGGTTCACCTTGGCACAAGGCTTTGTGACTAACACAGCACTGACCACCCACGTCATATCTAGAGATTGAGTGAAGCATGGGGCAAACCACAGACTAAATAATAAATATCCGTCTCCTTGCTTCTACATCTCTCTTGGGACTAGTGTGGTATGAAGATTTTATCAGAAAGACTGCAATAGCTTCAGAGGCAAAGAAAGGAATCAGCTATAAAGGCCATTCCATAAAAACACTGCTAAAGCTCGTTGTTAGCATCTCCAAAATGACCACCCCTCATTTCTGAGATTCAGAGCCGCCTTCTCCCCCAAAATTCACCCAGTTCTCCTAGGGTAGATCTCAGTAGTAGTGCTCCTGTTTTTAACACTGCAGGGTAGAATAGCATTTCTGAATAACCTCTCAGGAGATCACAGCAGGGTAACTCCTACCCTCTGTTTCTGTAGGGGTACTGTAGGGGGTAAATGAAGGGGCAATTGATTGCTTGCTTGGATGTGCCAGTATGGGCAGTAATATGGGAATAAAATTGTTCTGTACTGACCAAATAAGAAATGAGTAGCTGAGTGTACTTGAATTTATGCCAGTAGTCTCAGTAAGGTAGGGCAGAAACTGAGCAATGACTTATGAGATCTGCCATCATCACCCAAGAGCTTGTTTTATAAATAATTGTTGATTGGCAGCAACTCAAAGAGTAAAAGACAGAAAGATTAATCCCCAGTTAAAGGACTTAGCAGCATTGCTCCTTGTGAAAGAAAGGATAAATTACAAGTGACGAGGTGCCTCTGCAACATGTTGTTGTGGTTGTGCAGGCCTTGGAGAGGAAAGGGCTCCGGGGTGAGAAAGGCAGCTCACACATTTTTACTGGGACAGGCTGGGAGAGGGAAGCGAGGGGGTTGTTCAGCCAGAGGGACTCCACTGCACGGGAAGCAGCAGCACACAAACCCAGAAGGACTTTCTGCTGAGCCAGCATCAGGGCTTCTCACACTATCAGTGCAGACAAGCACGATAAACAGTGAACAAATGCCCACAAAATACATACACTGGAGTTCTGGCTTACACACAATAACATGTAGGACAACGTGCACCTTTCTAAATAATTTCATGAGGCTCATCCAGAGCTGTAGCAAAATCCTGATCTCCTGGGGAGACCACTGTAGGGAGAAAGAACCAAAAGGCCTGTGAAGAGAACTTTCTAGGGACTATGAAGTAAGCACTTCAAAAGAAAGAAATCAGATTTCTCCATTTGTTTTTACCTAGCACACAGGAAACATGTTCTTGGGTAATGCACTGAAAGATCAGGAAAACTACCTTGTCTATTCTTCCAAGCCCAACGGCTGTCAGAGACAAAAATACTAATTTTGCCTTCACTAAATAAATCAGCACCTTAAATAATTCAATCAATTAACAAGACAAGCCTGTAGCTAAAGATATCACCATGAACAACGGGTAGTAAAAATTGGGAAAAATCTCTTTTCTTTCCTCTGAAGGTCTCTGCTGTAAATGTCAGGTGGGAGGCATTATTGTATTATATGCAAATAGCTTTTCTCACTTAGAAAACGTGCTGATACAGATAATCAAATTCTAGCTACGACCAACCCTCTTCAACACAGAGGGAAAGTCTCCCACAACAGGATCCCTCCATATAAATTTTTATATCCCATGATGAACAGCAATGCTTTATATCCAGAGATCCCACACTTTATCTATCAGTATAACTACTGGTGTTATTTCTGAAAGGCCTAACTGGCCTTTATGAAATTACACGGCTGCATTTCTGCTTAGCAGTGATGAACTACCAAGGGCATTGCAAAGACCTAAGTCTTAATAAAGTTCTACAGTCTACCTACTGATTTACTGAGCACACAGGATCCCCAAGCAGCAGACAGGTGTTGTTTGATGATAATTTTGCAGAAATCTGGCCCCTGCACAAGAGCAGAAGCTCAGCAATAGTTTAGCAAAGCACGTACAGCATGAAATCAATGCAGGATAGATAAACCACTGAGCTCTCAGGCCACCTACTGCCAAAGAACCCAAACTAACAATCTTAAAATTACATAAAGTTCCATTTTCTTCTTGTCATACGCTAAGGCAGAATTCAGTGTTCACCTCACTCTGCTCACAACAAAACTCAGGTCAGCTCTCTCGTGCCTTCTCTACCTGTGAAATTAGGATAAGCCACAGACAATCTGGGCTCCAGACCTTGCAGCAGATAGATAAAGCCCTGCCTCGTGCTAGAAACATTTTCCATGCTGGAAGACTTGTATCTCCCAGCCTCTTATGATCTCTTCTCTACCAAAATTACAAGAAAGAGTTGTTATGACACCAAAGGAGAAAGAAGACAATTTTCTAAGTTATATGCCTGCTTATCATTTCAGTTTTGCTGTTTTTCAGGCTTTGTCACAACTTTGCCATTACTCTCTACAATTTTCTAGAATTGCCATAAAAAAGTCAAAAGTTGCTGCTTTAAAAGAATATTTCAAGGTTGAAGCAATATTCTAGAGTGAGACACTGCACCCTATAGTTCTTCTTTAGGTGCCTGCAATCACCACTGACTCAATTTAAGGAGATGGTGAACTGGGACTGAGAGCCATCAGCTGCAGTGGTCAAGTGGCCTTGTACTCAGGGAGCTGCACTTGAAAGCAAAAAGATACAGAAGTGCTGCACATCTACCTGTCCTTTTCCTTTTCTTCCAATTCATTGAAATGTAGCCCCTTTGGGGCTTGCCCTTTGCAAGGCAGATTGTAAATCCATACACCAAGTAGCTAGACTGTAAAGTACAAATAATCACTCATTATCACAAGTATCAGGAATTTCATTAATATCATTAAACATTTTATCTGTGGACTAACAGATTAACAGAGATTTCAAGCAACCTTCTGTTCTGTTACTTTATGATATTTGAAAGTAAAGAATCTCTAACTCAATTCTGTTAAGAGTCTTCCACTCAGTATTCCCTTAAGTCAGGGGCAATCCTCATAGGGCCTTTTGGCCAGGGCAAAAGTATTCTTTGAAGAGAATGGATAATCCAGAAAGAGATGGAGATTTCCTCCATGGAAACACAAAGGGAAGAAACTGTGAAGTTATTTTGTGAAAGCAGTTTGTTTCATTTGTATTGAACATGAAATTAAATGCTCCATGCAGCACTGAAAACAGTAATTATCTTCACATAATATCAGTGACATTTTTCACCACAGCATGCATGGTGTTGGGTCTTGAGCTACAGCAAAATAAAAAGCAGAGAGGGGGCTGGCTGAGAGGAAAAGGGGAGATGTTTGATGTGGTTTGGTTTGTTGGGGTTTGTTTTTTTTTTTTAATAAATAAAAATTTCAAACCCCATCATCCATCAGGCATTCTTGGACTGATGAAGGAATTAATCTTTCTTGATGCATTCTGGTATGATTCAAGCAATTTAATTCAGAATGCTGATGCTCTTGCTGTAACCAGGCTGGCAACAGGGCCTTCCAAACCCATCACCAAGACATGAGAGTGATACTGCATCTGCTTCCCACCTGAGGTTTTTGAGACACCACCCACTGCAACTGGAATACCAGTCTCTGTAAATTCAGACCTAGACACATCCACTTCAGGGACTGTGCCCTGCACTCTGCACAGTCTGTGGCATTCCCAGAAGAGGAATTTCTTACTAAAGGCATACATTGTCAGAGAACAAAACAACATTTAATGGGAATAAGAAATCTTGCAACATTATGTAAGTATTATTTAGGATATTTTCCATTCCAGTGACTTAGAGGCAGAGATATAAAGGTAACTGATTTATTTTAAAAAGTTTAAAAATCTACCAGACTTTCCAGAACACAGAAACTTTTACTGCTCTTTATCCTTCATTTCCAAAGGTTTTACAAGCCAAAAGACTTTCTCCTCTCTAAGAGAAGACAGCTGTGTGCTTTACAAGACTCAATAGATTACTCTGCCATGTTTTCCAGGAGATCACAGTGGTTTCAGTGTATCAGGCTGTCCTCAGCTGCCAGAAGGCCATAAATCTGCTGTAGATTTACTGCTTCTCCCTCCAGGGACGGGAGAAATCACCACAAGAAGAAAAGGTTCAAGCACATAAAGGGGGAAATTTGTCCAAGCAGGTTCAAGTTTCAGTATTCAGGACAGAATGGGAAGGGAGGGATCCCTCTGGAGCTCCATCTCGTAGCACAGGCTGTGGATTGCAGTAAGAACATGCTTGCAGCACCTCTTCAGCAATATCCTTGTTATTTCTAGTGGTTTGGTTCCCAAGGGCCGTGACATAAATGAGACAGCCTCATGCTGTGGTGCACTTTCAAGAGAGGTTGCATTTATTTTGTCCACAGGCAGACAGTACTACTGCTAGATCCACACACCCAGTGGCAGAAGTTTCCTCCATTTCAACAGAATGGAACAAAATATATGTTTTTAAAGAGAAAAAAGTCACACACAGTGTGGGTAAAATCTGTCTTGTCTCCGGTTGTGAAAGCAGAGAAGTAGAAAGAAGGTGGAGGATTGTTGACAATAGATTGCCATTCATCAAAGCACAAATGTTTACAAACTGAAATAAATACTTTCAAAATGCTAGCAGCATCATGTAAATTAAGCTGCAGCTCTAAGAGCCCTCAAATTTGAAGCCTCACAGTAGGCCATTTCAGGATAGAGAATATGGTTATTTCAAGCAATTGAATCCTGCCAAGATTAACAATATTCAACAAATCAGAGATGGAAAAGCAAGAACAGGATCAGTATTGATGTTGAGAAAATAGGTTTGCAAATTCTTATACAATGATGAATAAAAGAACTGCTCCAAGAACAAAGCTGTCTGTAAGTCTAATGCTGAACAAGTACATGATGCTCTTAGCAGACAGCACATATTTGTTTACAGTAGCTGCAGGAAACAGAGTACTAAACCTCAGCGTGACTTCAGGCTTCTGGCAGTCAGTAGTGCCAAATTAAGTTTGTCCTATAATGAACAAGAACTTGGCAAGTTCCCCAAGACACAAAGTGCTGAGCAATCATGTCCCTTCAGAAGGGATGACCAGAGCCTGCAATCAGAGATCTGCACCTCGAATGCCCTTGGATCCCAGTTATTCTGGGACCCCCTCGTTCCCCAGGTTCCTGGTACAGCATCTGTAGCCCATGGGGTGATGCTCATTTCTGCTCAGTCAGTTCTACCACAGGGGATCATTAACTATTCTCCTGCTCCCTTAGGACTTGAGCAGCCTCCCCTTGCACCTTTTCTGCACAGCAAGAATTTATAACAAGCAGAGCAGAGCCAGAGGGAATCAAAACCCTGCCAGCAGGACCTGGGGGAGGCACTGAGTCTGAGATGAAGGTTGTGATGCTCACCTGCTGGATCCTTGGAGCAAGACAAGTGCCAGATCACTGCCCTGGGCATGGATTGGGTGCTGTCTTGCTGCTAAGCTTTCCTCCCCATCAGAGTAACTATGAATATTTTGGCAATTTATAGTGTTGGACAGATTCCATGGAAAGGAAAAGGGAACACTAAATCTCTGACCTAGACTCTCACATAGACTTAGTCCTCCCATTAATTAATAAATTAGCCTGCAGCTATCCTACCCTCTATTTTTAAGACATGATGGGCCAGAGAGGTCCCTTTAGACTGGAAGGGCAGTGCAGGAGAAGCAAAGTAACAATCCTCCAACTGCAGTTTTTAGTAAGCACTCTGTCTGTAGGTTACATAACACATTCACCTGGACAGATAAATTTTACAGGTAATTACTGCAGGCATGTCTTTTTGCATACCCAAATTTAATTATCAGAAAAGGAAAGCAGCAAGTCTCTTTAAAAAAGTTAAGTCAGCCTCAGCTTTTAAATCATTATAAGGCTGTTTAAGGATGATGTTCCAGTCCAGAAAGCTCTGGGAAAAAGAAAATGAACAGGCCTTATCTGCATTTGTAACAGAGTCTAGTCTTCCATAAAGGGATTTGCTTACATAAAATAATTTAATTTTCATATCTTTCTCATCTCAGAATAAAAGAAACAAGTCCTTACAAGCCTGCCCACCAAAATTTTGTAAATAGCATGAGCTACTAAATGCATCCATGAATTGCCTCTTTCATCTGCAAAACACTTTTAGAGCTTTCATTTTCTTACACATTGTTTTCATTGGCTGTTTGGTACAGGTCATTCTTCCTCCCCTGTGGCAGCTCAACTTTGATGAGTAACTTCTGCCCAAAGGACTTTGCTTTCAACTGAGGCCTGCAGAACAAGTGATAACCCAAAAAAGTAGACCAGAAGCTCATACTACATGCTCAGTGCTCTCCCCCAGCTGCTGTTACCTCCTGCAGTGTCTGAGCACAAAACTGGGATAAGAAATGTTGGCCACAAAAGCAACTAAGAAGCCTTTTCCTTGCTAAATTTCATAATACACTTACTACTTGTGTTCATAATGGTTTGGATATCCTAAACTATTTACAGCTGAAAACTGTTTCTTACTGAGCACTTTATTCTTATGGAGTATATTGTTTCAAACTGCCAAAATTGTCTTCTGAAACAAATTAATTTGAGGAGCTTTACAGTCTGGTAGTGTAACTCAAGATAGTTGCAAGTTCTGGTCTATCAAAACAATCTTAAAAGATGCAAGTTAATTTCTTTCTGGAAAACATATGCAGTTCCTTGTTTACAGAAAAATCAAACTGCAGTTACATTCACTTTACAGACCATGTGTAACAGATGATGCTCTGCTTGGTCATATTCCCCTTAGTAAAAGCAAAACTTACAGCATCTGATCTATAAGGAAACACAAGGACTTATTTCCCTTTACGTTACTCTGAGATATATAAATTCATGGCAAGCTGTTTGTGACAGTTGTCAATGGCTTCCTGGAACTGGCACCCATTGTATCGAGCAGAGAAGAGCATTTCTATGGCAACTGTCTCATCACATTTCAAAAAATGGACGAACAAGAAGCATTCATCACCTTCTATGTTTCCTATTTTCTCAGTAGCACCTTGTCTTTCCATTCTCCCAACTCTTTAGAGCCAAGAGAGGAAGAGAACACTCTTCAGTCAAGCTCCTTAGAAGTTTCTGGCTGCTTGGCCACTTGGTCATTAAAGCTCTGAGCTGATGCTTCCAAGAAATCTGTGTTGTTATTCCTGCCTCTCCTACTGGCCCACAGCAAGGCACAGCCAGCTATAATTTTAAATATCCCCATTGTCCTAGGACATGAGGCTGCCAAGGATGTCCAGTTTATCTCTGCCAGAGATAAACACAGCTAGTGCACCCTGGGCTGGCTGCTACCACCAGCTGCATGGAGGGAGGAAAGCTGTGGTTCATCAGCTTTTTTCCCCCAGAGGCCTCCAGAAAGGCACTACTCGTGTTCTGCTCTTCTAAACACTTTTCTGAAATGCAGCTTGTGTAGCACTGAAGAAATTTCTCTGTGAGAAGTGCAGTCTGACAAGCAGGAGGGGCTGAGGAGGAAATACAGGACAGCAGCATCCGCAGGGAGACTGGCCTTTGGGCTGCATATTTGCACCTGTGCTTGCTGAGACTGCAGTGATCTGATTGCAAGGCAAAGCTATTTAAATTTTAGAGTTTCTGAGGAAGAAATGTAATGGTTATTTTTAACAAGTGCTTCCCTGAAGTAGGAAGAGACCTAGAATTCTATCTTTTTTTTTTCCTGTTTCTTCCCAAAATGGCCACTTTAGTATCCCCAGAGAGAGAAAAGTATTTAAAGCACTATGTGCACATACTCAATTCCCCTTTGAAAAGGACTATAAACAGCTACATCGCATTCTGCAGCTCAAGCTGGCTATCATGGAAAAGACAGGCAAACAGCATGATTCAACCATCCTTACTTTCAAGGTCTTTTTTGAAAGATGTTCAAACTTTTACCATTTTCAAGACTGAAACCTGTCAGTCACAACCCCCACATTTCTTTATGCTCTGTTCAAAACACAAGATACGTGATTTCTTCTGTTAAGGAACTCCTGCAAATTTTTTTCAAAGAATGAGCAAGTTCTGTCTTGTTTCACTTTTTTCTTCAAGTTGTGAATAGTATCAACATGCTCAGATTTAGAAACACTGCACTGACCTGCTCTAACATAGACTTGCATGGGATGGAGTTTGGGTTTCCAAACTTGTTGTGTACCACATGAACTCTATTAACAGCTTTGCATACTGTATTTGTACTTGACTTACTTGGCTTACTATTGGAAATGTCATTTTAAAATAGTTGTTTTAAACATTTCCATTAGATACCTAATGGATCGCCTAAACCATTAGTCCAGCAAATTAAAAAAAAATCATCAAGCCAGTAAAACATGCTTCCTTAGCAAATTTCTTTCCTTATTTGTCCTTAAGGATCACTTACTTTGTATACATGCACACAAAATCTTTCAAATAATCTCCCTTTCCCCAGTCATTTAGCATTAGCTGTATGCAAGGTTATATTCATTATATCAATGAAATTGTTCATCCTTTGGTGCTTCTCACAAAAATTAAAGCAATAAGTCTTGTAATTGTTGCTTTAAAAATAGCTATGTATTTATCACCAAAAAAAGGCATTACTAAAAAAATGTGTAACACATTTATTGTTGAGCTGTTACAGCTTCATGCTGCAGCATTGTGCTAATCAGATTTCTTGTACAAATGAGGTTTATGGGATTTGAAATAGAATAAGATAACTAGAGAATTGATATTCTATTAATGAGCCAATACCATTATTGCAGAACTAACATGAATATTGCAGAAACTGTTGTTCATCTACACTGCACTGTAGTATCCCAGATGGAATTCTAGAGGAATGGACTGTTCTCTAAGGAAAAGAATGTCTGGAGAGTGCCTTCATCATCCTGTAATCTTCAAAATCAGCAGGGAATTCACAGAAAGTTCATATGACAAGATTTTATACCTATATATATATATATAAAATAAGGAAAATTAACATCAATATTCCAGTATTGCTTGAGAGCACTCTTTTAATTGTTGCTCTCTGTTGAGAGCAGGCAATTCTGGAAGCATTTTGGAGGAACTAACCAGTTTGAGGAAGGCCAAGCAGAGGCTGCTGCTCAGGTACAGCAAGGTGGGCAGTGATACCTTGAAATGTGGAACTTCCTCTGTTTCTGGATGCACAGGTCTTAGAAATCCCTGCCAGCCATCCTTTCTAAACACAAAATTACTGCACAGTAACTCCCAAAGTTCTCCTTCCCCATAATACAAAGCTGTCATTGCAATGCAGGAGCTTGAGGATGTATGGAGCAACAGTCTGAGGACTCTCATCAGATAGAAACATTCATTGCATTACTTGATAATGAAGAAAAGTCTTCTGTTTACCAATATTTTCAAGAGTGCTATGGTGCAGGAAATATTTATATCTCTCCTAATAAACCAATGCATCCTACTAGCCTAGCACTTATAACCTTTAAATCCCAAACTCTAGGTCAAAGAAATGAGCAGAAAATTGCAGTAAATTGCCAGGCAGCACAACTGAATGAACAAGACAACAACTAATCTGATGATGAGGGGGTAAAAATTTGATAAGCCTTTTAGAACAGATGTTTCTTCAACAATTCCCTGTTACTCTGGTAAAACAGTTAATGTAATTTGAACCTGGCAAGAAATTTTAACAACTCAATTGGACATTTCCTGCAGAGAAGCTTATAAAATACTTCTGTCTGTACTGAGGAATAAACTCATACAGGATATTGCTTGACTTAAATTTTACACTGATTTAAGAAAATTAGTATTAACTGATCTGAAACTACCAGGAAGGCAGTCTACCAGCCTACATTACCAAAAATAACTTTCTGTAATTGTTCAGTTACAAAAAAATGCCAGGAACAAACATGACTTCAAACACAGATTAGGCATCAAAGTCCCTTGAAGCCCATTGCAAGCACCAGCATATTGTATGAGCTGGGCCATAAAGAGAGTGCAAGGCACTGTGTACCAGCTTCCCACAGTGGCATCACTCACAGCTGCCAGTTTAAAATAATGGCCCAAAGGAGCTTTCCCAAGTTATTCACGGATCACTTAGGAGGAAGGATGTGAGAGTTATGGGAAATTACTCCCAATGATATTGGTGTGGGAAGGGTGAGGTAACCAAAACCCACATAGGAAAGATGGCTCCGAGCCTGCCCCATTAGATGTCCCCAAAATGCTGTGGGCACAGCAGGTGGGGGCAGCAGGGCAGAGGGAACAGCACCGCCTCGCTGCACCTCACCTGGCCCAGGGGAGGCTGGAATTCATGAGCTGGGAACACCAGGCCATGGTGTCCAAGAGGACCACAGAATACCCGCTGGGAGGAGATCTCCACTCTCCTCCATCCCTAACAGCTTTTGCTTTGTCAAGGACCTATGGCATGCACTAAACTCTCAGAAGTCCCACCAGCAATGACGGAGGCAGGAAAGGGTGATTTTATGCAGGATTCCTGGCCCTGGGAATCAGGGGTCCCATCTTTGGCTCTAGTTATCCCTTTCAGTCTGTGCTGTTTCCTCACAAACCCCTACAACAACTTCTGCTACCTCCTCCCCTCCCACCCATCAGTGCTACTCAGAAAGATGCCTATCCCTGTTTTTGGAGGGGGTTGGTTTGGGATTTTTTTAGTGTGTATAAAAACCCCTGTATATCTATGTGTTTATGGACATCTTTCAATGTTATGGACACACAGCGTTTGCACACAAAAACATTCTTCAAAACTACCAAGCAAACACTTCACAGTTAAAGTTCTCTGCCTTCAAATGCCAAGGTCTCCCCAGTGATCCCAAATACTCACACATCTGCTGCAATTTCCTTTGAGAGACATTTTCTTTCATCCTAGAGGAAATTTATTAAAACACTGACTTTTCATTTAGGACACTTTCTAATTAAACACCAATCTTTAAAGCGTCTGCCTTCTAAGACTTATTGTTCTTTGTGCAAGATGAGAAGGTAGTCACAATTCATTGTCTTTATAGAGCCACACATTGGTTCAAAAAAAATATATATTTAGCAGCTTGCAGTTCCATGTCCTTGAAGTTAGAAGTGCTTTTATAGGTTAATATAGGGAAATAGCCAACTTTTGCTGTTCTTGATGCAGGCCCTCAACACATCCCTATGTCCATGGTACATTTTAAAAACACGTAAATTTTTAGACTGTAATTACATTGTTGAAGACTCACTGAAAGTTCTTTAGTTCCATAAATTGAGCCATTACCTCACATCTCGTATTCCCATATTCTTGTTTATGAGAAACTGATTATTGCCAATAAGACAAAATCCAAGTGGCACCACATACAATTTTCCAGCTAGAAGAGAGAGGGAAAAGGAGAATTTTAATAACAGAACTATTACAGGAAAGCACCTATCTTCTAAGAGTGATACAAACAGGCTGAAATGAGATGAAGCCTAAGTTCTCTTGCTTTTCCTGAGGTACCTTTTACAAGGGTGCAAAGACAGCTGGTGAACCCCAATGGGATAAACTCCCCAGCAGAGATCATCTCAATGTTGACACTACTACAAACATCCTAAAAAATGCTCCTTGCGTGCCCTGCTCTGTTGGTTATCTTCACTGATGAAGCACTGCAGCTCTGAAATTTTCATGCCACGTCTACAACCTCCTCTGGCCACTGTGTAACACCACAATGGACATCACAAAGGTTCTGCTTGGGAATCTTATCTGTCGACTTTCTACTATTGATCTCCTGGGCAGGGTTCATCTCCTTTAGCTCTAGAGAGCCACACTGCACTCTTCTATATCTGAGTCAGTCTTCCCAAAAAGGCTCCCTTTACAATCAGTGGGGAGAAATAAGCACCTCCAGGCATAATTCATAATTCTCAGCTGACTCAACTGAGACAGCTACTTCAGGCTGAGAATAACTCTGCCCTGGAGATGACTGCTTCCCTGTGTAGAGTGACAATTAGGGATTAGATGGCTGCATTTAGTCAGTTAAACCCCACCATTTGTAGTTTAAAGTGTTATTTTCCCCCAGTGCTCCCAATGTGGAGCGTGACACACAGGTAGTGAAGTCTCACACAATCACCAGTGCAGCCTTTATACGATAACCTGCTGGAGAGTTTTCCCTCTAAAGAGTTGATTTTCTTTTGAGAGTACAGACTCAACATTTCCCAGCAGCAGAAAATCATCAGTTTGCTCTAATTAATGTGGCTGAATATGTGTACTAAAATGGACTTCCTCCATTTTTCACCCTTATGTTCAATGATTTGACAGAATACTTCATGCTCCTAGGTGCCTATTTCAATCCAAAACACTCTCTGAACAGCACTTGTAGCTAATTGATTTGTTGTAATTTACTTCCAGCTTGCTTTCTAATGCTCCAGCACGGTACTTTTTGAATTTTGAACACAGCAGAAGGCCCTCCTGGAAGAAAAGCTTCTCTGAGCTTCCTCATGGGGTTTTCAAGCCACAGTTCACAGATGAAGGAGCAATGGGAAGACAAACAGCACCTCCAGCCGTGCTAGAGGTGCATGAGGCAGCTGTCACTCCCACACACCTCCTGAGTGACTGCATTTCATCCTTTTGACCAGCACGGACAAGGAGACAGGGTGCTCCCTGAACCTTGCCCCTTTGGGATTTATAGTAGGGGTGGCTGCTAGGACCATTAGTCTCCAGCTTATAAATGGCAGTTTCCCAGTAGGGGACAGAGAGGCCACTTTGGGAGCTATCTGACTTTCCCAGTCCCCAAGTCCAGTGTCATCAGTGCAAAGACAGACACAGACAGGTTTTATTTTGTCCATACACTCAAGCAAGGTATCACAGTGTCAGAATAAACATCAGCTGTGGATCTTTCTCCACTACTGGGAGCTTAGGCCTAGGGATACCTTTCTCCAATAGAAAAAAAAAATGCTATTACTTTTCATGTAGCTTCTGCTAAGAAACACAAGAACACTCAGTGTAAATCCTGGAGGTAAAGCTCAGCCTAAGAGAGGAAGCTGACAGTGTAAAATGTGCTTGAAGACAGGCTACCAACTACACAGATTACTCCAACTTTCCTTCCTGAACTTCACCTGCTTGCTTTGCTTCTTGAGGTGACAAGTACACTAAGGATAATGCCAGCTCACTTTGTGGCAAGGATAATCTACCCTAGGAACAACACTGGTGGATGCTTCATCTGGAGCTGGGTCATCTGCCATCATTGGCAGAAAAGTGTCTTTTCTGGTCCCACTGCTTCCAAACAATAGCTCTTGCCAACGGCTAT
The DNA here is from genome assembly GCA_013399835.1 of Leptocoma aspasia. Taxonomy (NCBI): domain Eukaryota; kingdom Metazoa; phylum Chordata; class Aves; order Passeriformes; family Nectariniidae; genus Leptocoma; species Leptocoma aspasia. The sequence goes on along the minus strand of VXAX01007475.1, from coordinate 94,206 downwards.
GGAATCAAATATGGGCCACAGTTTAACTTCAGCCACATGAAATGGAAAAGGGATCAACTTTCAAGTTAAGTATCAAGTTAATTTGAAAAGAAGGAGACTGCTGCCCTTTGAAGCACAATTGTTATTATTTGGCCAGAGTTATTTTCAGCTACACTCTTGTTTCTGGAAAAAAAAAATTTCTTACTAGAGAATATAAGACTTGGAAAGAAATTTGACTAATATTTTCTTTCATGGATACATCCTTGAGCTACATCTTTTTATGTAAGAGATCTTCCACCTGTAGCTCTGCCTTGGCTAGAAGAAAACCCAAAAGCCTCCTTCTGTCTTGTTATGCTGAAGCACACCAAGAAGTACTTAGTCAAAGAATTTTGGCTTTACTTGGAGAGAAGTTCACAGCTGGTGACCAGCTAAATTGTCTTTAAGTTATTTATACTCAGCTCTCTTGTTCACTAGCAACTAAGAAAATTACTGCAGCCTTATGCAAGTCATGGTGAACATGTTGATTTGCCATGTCTGAACCCCTGCTATAGATGTTTAAGGCACTTGGATGGCTTCTCCTGGAAGAAGGCACCTTTTGGGAGGGGAATTGTGATGGATCAATTAACAGGATCAATCAGCATTTGATTTCAGCTCACCCTGTGCATTCACCAAAGCTCCCAAGGACTGGTGCAAAGTGCTTGCACCCTGGACTCAAGCTTGCACCTTCAAAAACCCTCCTACACCACCACAGCTGGGTGAAACCATAATTTCTTCGAGGTAAAAAACCTTATAAATGCAAATGCCGCTGAAACCAGTATGTCATTCTTAATGGTAAGCTCCTGGTCTCAGACAGCTTTTCAGCATCCATTACATTTCCAAATGGCTCTCCAGGCTTAATAAATCACCCCGTGAAGCTCAAGCAAGAGCTCACAAAGTCCTCTGTAACCTTTCAGTGCACCTAGGCTGGATTTCTACCTGACGGATCAGAAGCAGCGGACCCAAGAAGCAAATCTCCTCCCCAGGAGATGCATCAGGAAGGTTTTGCTGCTGGGTTCTCTGCTGCAGAACTAATGGACAGTGCTCACGGCTCAGACTGCTTGAAGGCTGTGCAGAGATTGGCAGGGAAAATGCGACCAACTCGCTGCTGCCAAGGGGTATGGATTGGGAAAGGCAGCCAAATGGGAGCATTTGGACAAATTGCACGGAAAGATATTCTAAAAGCTCTGTGAAACAGGGGACTGAGCTCGGCTTTACTTCAAGACATTTTTGCCACTAGAGCAGAAGGAAAGTGCTTATTTGACCTCTCCTGGGGCATTAAGTTGTCCATTTTCACATTTTTTTGCGGCTAAAGCAAAAAGGTAAAAATCTCATCTTTAACTTCACTAGTGTCTGTGTTTCTAGTAGATGAGGAAGGAAATGCGGGGCCAGGAAATATTCAACTCCTCTCCCTACTCATAGACACTCTACTGTTAATATTATCAAACATCTAAATGATTAATAAAATAAAGAAACCCAAAAAACCAATTTAAGTGCCATGTGTTGTTGGCAATCCAGATATCCAAAGACAAAAAATGGATAATTAAATTTATATGTATGTGAATTTCCATTGCCACTCGTTATTAGTGTCACATAATTCTACGTGCTGAAGGAAGGGATACATCTCCTTGATAGAGAAGGTTTATTTCATTAACTCGTTATGTAAAAGTAGGAAAATTGCAGTAGTGCCTAGAGAAACAGGTGCACCATTAAGCCTAAGTATTATATTTAACAAACAATTAAACAAACACAGTCCCTGACATACTGTTTGCAATACAGCAGAATAGGAAAATACTATTTAACTACATTTAATTCCTTTAAATCATTTCAGTTTTAGATACTTAGCTATAACATTTCCAAAGGTTGAGACTCATTTGATTTAAATATCTAGGCAATATGAAATGTTCTTTAAAGGTATGCAGGAAGTCACCTAGATGTTGAAAGGGTTTCTCAAGAAATTGATGCATGAGGTTTTTTATCCAGTTTCATGGAGAACAAGAGATCTTTATGAGCTTTTCTCTGGTCATAAACAGAGCTTTAGGAAAAGCAAGCAGCTGAATCTATGACTCTGGGCTAAAGTCAATAAATACAGGCAGTACGGTTGTTGTCTTTTCAAAAACTCTCCTATATATGACTACAGCATTAGTACTAAAACCTTCTTTATAGCCAATATAATATAATTTCTAACCACACAAAACCAGATCCAAAAGGAGGCATGTGGACTCCTCACTCCCTACCAACTGAATTGTTAGTTCTCTAGAACCTGTAGCATGCATATAGGAATAAAAAAATCTCCTGACTGAACAGGACACAGAATTTGAGCACGACTTTAATGTTCTGATCAAATGGCAGTAGAATTTTAAATGAAAAGCAAAGGCTTGAAAGGGCAAGAACTGCTCAGACTGACATTTTTACTGTAGTCAGAAGAAAGTTCCTGTGCTCATCAGTCTCTTGTTTTGATAGATAAATGATCCAAATAGTGCTCTCCCAGCACTCCCAAGCAGCATTTGTGACATTCTTAAAGGCAGTTACTTTTCAGACTACCTGCTCTGAGACCACACAGATAAATACTTAATAACAGAGCTTATGAAAACTTTTCAAAGTCAATTGCCTTTCCTCTGACACACCTTTCGCTGGTTTTACATAACTGCTTTTAAAAGTGCAAATGCAGTAAACACCATCCATGGTGAACTGAGAATATAAAAAGACCTATTCCTACATATAAGCCACTGCAATCTATAACACCACTTTTATTAGCAACCTGCAATGCAGCCAACACATGGAGATGAAGAAGCCTCAAGAAGTAACTGCTGTTATTATTATTGTTCTTATGAGTCTCTCATACAGTGGCATACAGTCAAAAATCCAAATGCTTCCTTCAGTTTCTGACTGGAAAATAACTTTGTTGTGCCACAGAGTCAAGCAAATGAAGAGCCCCCTGCCACCAATTTCCTAAACGGATGTCTCAGCAATTATTCTGCAGACTTCTGTTAGCACAATGCTGTCACTGACGCAGCCCAGCTTCCTTCTCAGGCATACTTCCAGCCCACACAAAAACTCAAGAAAGCACACTCCCAGCAGTTGAAAAAAAGGGCAAAAGCACCTCTTCACTACTCTTACATGTGAGCAAAAGAAGAGCCACAATTGCTCCAACTTCTTGTAATTTGAAGACAGCTCAATATCCCCCTTCTGGGTATTCTGTAACAACTATCATGGCAGTAAAAGATTTTTAATCATATTAGGCTGAAAAAACACATTATTACGTAACAATCAAACAGTTCTTATCTTAAAACCTATTAAGGCTTACAGACCCTAAGCCAGACATAGAAAAATGTGTATGAGACTGTCAGTGGCACAGGGCAAGGAGCCTCAGCTGGAGTGCATTTATTTTTCCAGCTGTAAAGGAATTACTGGGGGAAAAGAACTGATAAATAATTGTCTTGTGTTCAAAGCATCTGATGAACAAACCCCCTTTTGATGCATTTCATTATGCAAACGGGAGGGGATGAGAGAAGAGGAAAGGAGGACCTGCTGTGCCCCCAAACACAGCGCTGCTGATAGCAGCTCCCTGAGGCTTCAGCCATTCACTCAGAGACACAAACTTCTCATCATCACTTGTCTTTGAAAAGGTTACCTCGAGCAATGTGCAAGCATTTGACCATGCTGACACCTGTAAATGCTGACCATTGTTATTTTCCAGTGACTCTGCAGCATAACTTTCTGGGGGTCACTACTGGCACTCCACACCACAGCATCCGAGCAGCCTTGGATGAAATTAAATAGATGTGATTAAAGTATTCCGCACTCAGACTGAAGGAAGAACAACCGGAAGCTGTAACAGATTATTTGAGTTGGATACTTTCAAGCCTAAATGCACTTTACACCTTAATTCAATCTTTCCATCCCAGGACTATCTGCAGAGCTGACAGTTTTCAATATATTACAAAGCACAAGTGCTGGATTGGGCATTTTACATGCTGAAGTCATGCACTCACCAAGCTCTCCTGGTACATCATGAAGCACGATTTCCCAGCAGTCACAGACCAACAGCACGGATCCCACCACCCTGCTTGGCACCAGCTGCTGGACACTGCAGGGCACCTGGGATCCCAGGCATGCAGGGTGGATGCCAAGGTGGCAAAGAGGTGCCCTGGAACAGAAGAGAAAAATCAGTTCAGGGAGGTGGGAAGGGGCTAGCACAGCTGCTTGACTTGTATTGTCCTGCTCTGGCATCCAACAGGGACCTTTCCGAAACAGTTTTAGCACCGATATCAACTTCTCCCAACTGAATAACAACCTCTAGCACTTAAACAGATTAATCTGTTTCACAGGCCTGAAGAGGCAGATTTAGACACAGTTCTCCAAATCGGGCAGAGGCAAACCAAAAAGGGCAGCCGAGTTCTCCGAGCTGGGCAGATGCAGCTGCTTTTATCCAGGATTACCCACATGGACACCGGCTCCACTATTCCTGCTGCAACATCCACACAAAGAACATAATTCCTTCTTGCCACCCAAATTCAGCACTGCTCACTACAGGAAAAGTAATTATCTGTTAATCATCACAGAAGTCAGAAGCCAACATAAAAGCAGCAGTTATAGTAAAAAAAAAAACAACCACAACAACAGACCATGTCAGGTACCCATTTATCTAAATTAAAATCTTTATCCGTTTCAATGTAATAAGGAGCATAAACCTACTGATCCCATTAAATACAGCTGAAAAACATCTTACAGCAATGCTTTTCATCATAACAAAAGGTTAATCTAATTATCCTGTGCCATTTTTGATGGTTATAAGATGTAGTCAAATTTTATTTTTGGGGGTTGGTTTGTTGTGGTTGTTTTTGTTTTTTTCTATTCAGTTGGTTTTTTCT
>VXAX01007475.1:71129-89287 GCA_013399835.1 Leptocoma aspasia | reverse complement strand
GGGGGGGGGGGGGGGCGTTTGCTTCTTTCTTCAGTGCTCCTTTGCACCTACTTTCCACAAAACATCTTATCTCCACCTGAGATAAGAAAAACCTTCATGGTATTTAAAGGTCTGCAGCATTTTTTCCATTACTAGCTGAAAATAATAGGGAAGCAAGGACTTCAGTGCATTGCATTTTTACCTCCAACAACACTACCTTGAATCACAAATTTTATGAAAGCTCCTATGCTGTTTCTTACAGGGTTTTTTTCCAAATTAAAATTTTGATTTGGACTTAGAATAATTGATGAATGAATGGTTATGTCTTTGCAGTTTTCTTCCATGCAGTGCTGCCTATTATCTAGTGAATAGAGAATATTGACGGTCAATATTATGGTCAAACCAGGTCATACTGCAGTAATCAAAAGAAAATGTGTAAGTGTATAATACAATGTTATTTCCCACACAACTGATTCTAAGATTTTAGGATAAAGTTTGCTGTATGGCCTAAATCAGCGCCTAATGATTTTTTTTTCATTAGGAGGCATTATCAGAAACAGAGAACAAAGAAACTCAAACTCTTTGCAGGTAGAAAATACTGTGACTGCCTGCCTGGGTCTAAAACAATCCATTTGAATTATCAGAAAGGATAACGATCTTGCAGTAGAGGTCAAGTAACAGCAGAGCCAGGAACTGCAGCTAATGGTGGTGGAACTTTTCAACCTCAAATCCCAGAGCTAAGCAAGTACAAACAGATGGAGCTTCCATGTAAAAATACATATAATTTCTGCAGATGCTGGCAACCACATCCTTTTTTCCTGTTCCTACAGCTGGTGATATGGCTAATTCTTTTCAGTCTTACTTGAAGCCTTAGATACTCAGGTCAACAGATTAGAGAGAGCATCCTCCTGATTTATGCATATATACCCACCAGTGTCTTTTTAAGAAAGCCTCTAACCCTTGGGACTAGGAGAGGGAATAATTGGTATATATGAACTAGCCACATCCAAAAGATCGTGAATAAAGAAACAAATAAGAAAAAGAATTACAGAATGTAATGTCAGCATTTAGTGGCTGAAAATGGGAAAACTTGAAATGAGGAAAAACCCCCAAGGTATTATACAGAAGTGGGCACTTACCTGAATCTGTTCATTGCTCCTTTCCAGAAGAGTTAACATGATAACATTCTTCAGCTTCAAAGAGCAAAGAAGCATTTTGAACACTAAGGAAATGTAGTTTTAAATGATGACTTCTTGAAATAGAAAATACAGAAATGATAGGGGAAAATATGATACACATGTACCTACACAAGGGCAAACAATGTGAGAACCTGTACTACAGTTCTCATTGCTTGTCAACAGTACATTAATGTTAAAATGTTAAAACCCTTTTTCCATAAATTTCTGTAGCTTCAGAGGTTAAAACCGAAAAAGCATTTTTGAGCAGACGGGTTTGAAGTTATAATTTGGTCTTTTCCACTCTCCTAGTAGAAAAATAGATTTTCATGCTCTAGTCCATAGGGAAATCCTCCAGCTTCTCAATGTAACAGTTGGGCTGCAAGCAACCCAGGGAAAGGAATTCAGCATTTCCAGCAGTGCTAAGCATGATGTTGTTGTTCACATACATAAAAGACAAGCCAGATCATGCAGAAGCAAGGGCTCACCTTTGATTTTTGCAGGCCTCTTCCAGTCTCTGAAGATCAGCACCTTAACCATTTGCCTCTGTCCTTTACTCTTGCTTTTTACCATGTTATTATGTGAAAGCACATCTCAGAATCTTGATCTCTCTCAGAAACAACAGGGGCCACAGAAAGCCTGAAATTGCTGAGAATCCACTGGAGGTTTTCTAAACTCTCCTGCAGCAGTTCAGAGCACTGATGTGCCTTCTGTGGATTTGGGCAATTAGACACAGTCTGTTTAATGCTTCTTTTCACAACCAAACTAATATTTCATGTCATCATATCATGAAAATGAGTTCACAATATATCATGTTTTTAACAGTCATTGTGAAATATATTGAAATACACTGCAAGCGTCAACCAAGTTTTTAAACAATCATTATCATATAAAAACATAAATTTCATTTTCTCAGCATACAACTTAAGGAGAAATCAGCTGCTCGAATTATTTCCTCTTTATGTTATGATTACAATCTAAATCTAAAAGCTAGATTTGCACAACTCTCTTTTGAAACTGCATAGGTTTTTCTTAGTCAGGAAACAAAGAGCTGAAGTGCTGCCCACAGGAATGCCTAGGACAAAGTTGTACCTAAACTTCTATACAGTGCTGAAGGCTTTCATAATCACAAAGTTATGTTTTAAAAGATCTCAGAAAGCCAACATCAATAGATTCTCAAAGGGAAAAAAAATCAACAACAGGAAAACCAAAACCTTTGAAATACTTCCTTAATCTATCATTCAAGATTCTTTAGCTGCTTTATCAATGAGAAATTTTGGGGATCAGCTGGAGCTGGGGGATATTCTTAGACAATGATCATCTGTACTGAATTCCTGGGACAACTATAAGGTTGGTTTTCATAATTAATTCTGAATCATCTGTTTAAATTTTAAGGAGCCTTTCACAGTCATCTGTGCTGTGTGTCAAGTGTCACAACTACATCTGAATTATGCAAAGGAAAAAAGTTGTGTGTGACAGTCTGTTATTTTCCTATCAGAAATGAAAATGAGTTCACAAAGCATTAGAGATCTTAAGAGCTGATTTAGTAATCACAGCATCTACAACAAGAGACCTGGCAAATCCAGGAAGCTTCCTGAGGAAGATAAATCCTTGTTTCTGTGTTTGGACACTTTTTACACTGTCCTGCTGCTACAAGCCGTCTGGAAAGTGTTGTACCCCTAAAAATACACCCAAGGCTGAACATTTCCAGGAATTCTTCAGCAAGCTTTGATGGCAGCTGACCACAGAGACAGTCATTCTCTGCCAAAATAGGATCTTGGGAGATTTTGCTGGGCTCCCAATCCTGACCACACACAAGTCATTTCCAGACCAGCTGCCAGTCTGGGCTGGTGGCAGCTGCTCCAGTTTGCCTTCCTCTCATCCTCACTGCTCCAGACCCACACTGAGCCAAGGAAACCTGCCAGCAATCTCAGAAATCCCACACACTGACTTCACCACACCGCACGGAGGTGACACTTGGTGCATCTTAGCTCTTCAAGGAAGTTGCTGCATTTGTGTCATTTCAATGCAATTCAGCACCAGTGTGGGATACAGACACATGCAAATACTAAGCAGGGGTTACTCCAGCAGCCCTCCTTCCCAGCCATTCCACTTCCTCAAATGCTCCTCACAACTCTTGCATGTGATGTACTCTCCCCTATCTCCACAGCTCTCCTCACCACATACTTGATTTCATGCAGGCTGTTCTGGGACTTACTCTAACACTGGTGCTTTTAAAGCGAATCACATTGCAGCGCAATAAGAAACTGAAGTTAAGACAAAGGCATGCTCAAGAGCTGCCGAGTAGTTGGAAAATATGGAAAGGAGGAAAGCTGAAGTCCAATCTGCACCAGAGAAATTTTGCCAGCCTAGCTGCATCCCAGATCTCAAGACACAGATGGATAAACAGCCCTGGAACTAATGGGGTTTCTGCCATTAGCATTTATGCCAATTCACTGAGTGAACATAATTCTTCTGGCTAAAATATTCAGTTGTGTCAATGCTAGGATTTAAATCCCTAAAAAAAATAATTAAAACCAAACAAACAAACAGAAAAAAACCCCAACAACAAAAACTCCACACAACAGGAAAAGCACATGAAAGTAGCAAATGAGGACTTCCTGGTTATCCTGTGGTGCTCATGGAAAGTCTGATCAGTTACCTGCCCACATTAATGCTCTGTCTCCATGCAGGAGAAAGCAGGTACAAGAATAGTTCTCTGTATTGTATCATCAGCACTGTGGCAACCCATGCAGAGTATAGCAAAAATCACGTCCTGGTTACTATAGATCTAAGTTTGAAGACACAGAATCTGAGTTTTAGAAAGACAGCCCCCAACCTAAGTGTACAAGTCATCAAGGCAAGTGGAAGTCATCAGGGCAAGGCAGCCTCTGGTGGAAAAGCATTGTCTGAAAGAAAAAAACCAAACATTCCTCCACAACAAAATCCTGTGCCATGCATGCATCACTTTGAGAAAGCTTTCCACAAAATCTTCCTGCTTTTCTGGCAGTTTTCCTCTCTGACTTTCCCACGGAGACTGGGCAAAAAAAACCCATTTTGAGTTTTATTTCCTCTAAAAGATTGATGTTTTTAGTATCTCTCCCTATTCCATAATCATCAGCTTTAAGGACTGTTTTGTTTGTTTTGCTTGAAGCCCTTCTTGGCCAGGACTACATGCACATCATTCAGGGGAAATAGCCTGAATTGTCTCAGTCCTGATAAAGGAAATGTTAAAGAAGTGCTGTTTAGGGCAAACCCAATGCAGAGTTTACATCTGATAGGATTATCCCACGCCATATGGACAATAAGGTCAAGGGGAAAAGATCTTCAGACTCCAAGATGATCAGGTGAGGACTACAATAAAGACAAATGACATAGTGAGAAGAACACAGACACTGGAAAACATGCAGTAAGACAAATACTATCTAAAATAGCATCAGTCTCCAAAAACTAGTCAGAGATGAGGTTAAAGATTAAGTGAATTTTGCCATCTCTCCTAAACTGTAAGTGATCAGCCACAGACTTGTGCTGTTCTTGTGTCACACAGAGTCCTGCTGCAGATGAGGAGCACAGGGACATGTCGCCTTCACTCCTCTTCCAGCAAACTCTTCTGAGACCAATTCTCCCTCAAAGCTGTCCTGGTGATCACACAGCAGAAAAATAATTCCCCAACTGTTGGACCAGGGTATAGTCTGAAAAGTATGTTTTCTTACATTATGGATTGAAATAGAGATCTTTTCCAGGCACCTATTTGAAAATATTGTTTTGTTACCGAACCTCCTTCTTGTAAAAGAGTTTCAGGGGGAGGTCTGTCAGAGAAGGAGTTTTGGGACTTGCAGCTGCACACACAAGTGTTTTCAGAGGGCTGTCAAAGAACACATGGCCTCAAAGCATAAGGATGAGTGGGAAGTGGGAGAAACAAGGCTGCATTTTATGACTGTTCAAGCAAACTAAAACTGCCTCTCAACCTCCTTGCTCCAGCACTGCTTTGTGATTCCTACAGGTTTCAAGTCCTTACCTGAAAAGGCAGTTTTTTTGGAACACAAGGAAAGCCATTCTGCATTTTCAACCCCCTGTACAAATTTAGTTGATAACAGTGAAAACAAGCCACTCCTGCCTAGTAAGAAACTAGTTGTACAAATCAGATAAAAAATGGGTGATTAGTCACTTCTTTGATTCACTACCAATCAGAAAAAAAAAACCAAACAAAAAACACCTTCAAATAAAAACAAACAGGAACCTTGGTTTTTCTTCACCAGGACTAAAGTAAAAATTTTAAACTTTTTTTTAATACAGAAAATCTTTGGTTGAATGGAACATTTCAGGCATGTTAGATCCAAACTAAACAAAGGAGGAATGCCAAGGAGTAGAGATGGGAAGTGAGTGGCCCACTTCTGTTATGGAGGGGTCAAGTTCAGATCCCAACCCCAAGGCCAAGGGGATATGTGCCTCTAAGGACAGGGTGGTGGCCACACGGTTACGTGGGATTTTGTCTTTATAGAACACTTGCCATCATGAACGTGCCATTTTGCTCACCATGGAGCTCACACTGGGGGATGGAGTGCTCAAACACTATTTCTCACATATATTTATTTATTTAAACAGCCATGAGCATCAGCAGCAGAAAAGATGGCAGGAAGCAGCTCCCATGGGCACTACTGTCCAGGACCTGATCCTCTGGGGCTCTTGCACAACATACACAACACAACAGACAACTAGCCAGGCCATTACCCTGAGAGATTTGGACTAGGGGTTCAGATCAGCCTCAAAAAAAAGAGGAAACCAAATCCCTTCATCTAATGAAGAAACAAATCACTGTCATCTCTTCTGGAGAACTATGAATAGGAGAATGAAATTTTCTCTTTCTCCAGACAAAAACAATAAAATCGTAACAGGTTCACTCTATGGCCACCCAAGAACTGAAGCTGGATTTGGGAGTCATGTGTTATATAAGCAAGTCCATCATCCTGTGTTCTTGCTGCTCCTCCTTCCCTCCCCCCTACACCCCTCAAAACAGATGGCAGAGGGACATGAAATAAAGAGCAAACACAGGCAAGTGACTAATTTTCCAAAAGGAGACAGAAAGCCAAACCCTTAACTTCAAGCAGCAAGGAATGCATAATTACTCTCTGAACATCACATTCTTCCACATAAGCAGATGCAGTGGTTGCTACAGATAAGATGGCAACAAGCAGGGGAGGGATCCTCCAGGCAGGCTTGACAGGCAGTCTGGGACTACACTGCAGTCCTAGACACACAAGCAGAGAACCTGGCAAAGGAATCAAGGTAAGAAACATGAAGGTGAGTTAATTACACCAAGGAGATGAGGACAGAGCTATTCCAGTGCTTCCCTTTCACCACAGAGCACTGTCTTCATTCCAGTCCTGATGGAGTTGGTGCTTGCATCTCTCCTGTCTGCACCCAGTGGCAGAGGGCAAATTCCCCTTCCCTGGCAGCTCGAGGAAGGCTTCAGACTTTGCATTTCAGCTGCTTCAGTGGAAGCACTACCTACCTCTGTTGGTTTTGCTCCAGGAGCAATAGCATGACAGAGCAGACATTTGGGATGGTAATTTTCAGGCCTAAGTCTATCAGACTTTGTCATTTTAGCCATTTGGGATTATTTCGGCCGGCTGAACGAATTTAAAGAGACAAACAGAAAATTTAAAGCAAGCATAATCTTTGTTGTGCCTGACACAAAGCATACTGCAGCACATCATTTTGCCAACAGAAGGACTTCTAAGACTGTTACACAGCTAAGAAAAGCACCAAATCCTGGTTCAAGGCACAGAAAGGTACTTTGCTTTGCCATTCTGTAAGAAATCAGAGCGCCTGTGCTCAGACATGGAGGTACCTATTCTCCAGGACTCAGATTTGTTTCCTTCCTGTGTTATATTGGTATTCAGGGCATGCTGCAAAGCCTATTTATTTGCCCGTGCTTCTCCTGAGGCGTGCTTGGGAGACAGAATTCCACATTATCTTTAGTTTGTATTAGTTCAATTGATTTATCTGTAATTTTGCAGTTATTTGTCGTCTGTGTTTCTAGGTCTGTTGTGACCTTTTACAAGTGGAAATTATAAATAACTCCAGTTTGTGGAGACTCATACAGCAAAACCTAAACAGCTTTTAAGGCACTCCTCCAGTTGCCAATACATTTCAGGTCCAGACTGTGCTCAGTCCCACAAACTGGATAGCATCACCCAAACAGGGAATCTTAAACATTACTTTAGCATGCATATACAAATATTTGCTGACAGATTAAGAGCAGGAAATAACTCTACCTCCGAGTTAAGTTGCAGATACAGGGAAAAAAAGAAAAAAATAAGGTTTTAAGCATGCAGAAATGCAGACTGGGTAAGGAGACTTGGCAACCTTGTAATTTTTGCTTCGCACTTCCATCTGCTGACAGACATCTACTTTGCATTTTAGGAAAGGCAGGTTTGCTGCAGCAGCCTTCAGCTGGCAAGAAACTTCCCTTACAAACCTTCCCTGCCTTGTCTCAGGGATGCACTGTGGCTTTAGGAGCCTTAGGAAGAGTTATTAGCAGGAAAGAATTTAAGGAGACCAAGAATCAAATGAAAGTGTCCCTCCACCCTTCCTCCTCTGTTGGGACACTGAGGTTCAAGCTCAAAGCACATGTCCCTGTCAGATCCAAGTACAAGCTCATCTTTCTTAAATGGATTTTTTTTAATCCAAAGCAGCAATATTTACCTCTACTCGCACTTAATATGATGGATGAAGCCAGTTGTCATTAGTACATCACTTGGTCAGTATCTAAGACACACAGTCACATTAGGAAGGATTGGTACAAGCTTATAAAGCCTCATAAAAATTTTTAGATCCAATTGGCTTGCAAGATAGAGTGGCCAACAGGGCAAGGGACACCTGCTGGTAAGTTAAGTGTTTCATTTCAAAGCCAGATGAAGCCTGGTGGAAGGTGGAAAAGTAGGAGCTTTCTCTGCCCCAGCACAAGTTTGTGTTTACTTAAAGCACAAAGGTTGCTATTGCTGCCTGTAGCAGTTTAAATGCCCTAAATTCAATCCCTGGCTTATTTTGCTGTCTGATTACTGTTACTGTTTTTTAATTAAGACACATTTTGTTAATGAACCCACATGGGAAAAAAGCAAACACCTTCTCCCACCCTTCCCAGTACTCTCAGAAATCCATTATTCGAAAGCAGTACTTAAGCCCTAATCAGCAAGTTTTCTCCCACCAATGCTCAAAGCAATATTAAAAAAAAATAAAAAAAAACCAAAAATCAAGAGCTGTACACTTCTAGCAGTTCAGCCTACATTCAGAACTCTGAACAGCAGGCTAATGATGCCTTTCCCAAAGGTATTCCCAATCATGTTCCTCCAGCATTAGGCATTTTTAATTATTTTTCATGTTTTCAAAGGCAGAGTGGCACTGTTTTCCAAACCTGGAAGGGCAGACTAAGGCTGTTGAACAAGAGCAATTACATTGTTATTTTGTAAATCTTAGTCACAAATGGTGGGTTATGGGCTTAATAACACAGACACATGCTCAGGAAAAGCTGAAATACCAACAACATCAATTTTCCTTGAGTGGCTACTAGACAAACTCAGTGCTTATACTTTTGTGATAAGGCTTCACAGACATTTTCACCCATGCCTTATAAACGTGATCGGTAAGATGATATATGTGTGTGTTTAGAGACAAGGAAGTGTGTACATTCAGGTCATCTGAATGTGCCAGATCTGGAAGGGAAGGAAAAAAGATTTGTAGAAGTGGTTAATTCTTCCAAAATAATAATATTCCTGTATCCAAGAAAAGAGGCATGCTATCTTAGGTGAACAGCAGCTTCCTTTGCTTACAGAGCTCTTGTTCAGCAATCATAAATAATAATAAATAAATAATGAATTAAGTACAAGACACCATTTTCACCAGTCTTAAATTCAGGGCAACGTAATACAAACAAAATGTCAAGTCTTTCCAGAGCCTTCCAACAACAGCCGAGTATTGAAAAGGTAATAACAAAAGACAACACTTCCATCTGCAGCAAGAGTGGGTGCCATGGAATTTGAGTTATCAGTGATAAGCTGATAGATTCTACAGGAGGGGCACTGAGCTCCCACCTCCACAAAAGTAGCCTTACAAACATCTGGACTGTAGCAATTCTTCTGAAAATAGTTGCATGCTTAAAATAGTCACTGCTAAACCCACTCCACAAGAGATAAATCATGCTACTAAGAGAAAGCAACAAAAATAAACAAACTAAGGTTCCAGGGAATTCCTCTTGTTTCACAGTGAATTAGCAGAAGCACTCTAATGGATTTGCTCAAAAATTGACAAGGAAAGGCTAAAGCAGTGGGGCAGAGGCCAGGTCTCCTGCATCCCAATCCAGTGCACTGTCTACAGGATCATCCTTCATGCTCCTAAAAGTGGGCTGGTTGCTTGCTGAGGACAGAAGCCAGCCATGGCAACTGAACTGAACTGAGTTCCACTTAAGAAAAAATCCAGAATTAGGTCACTTTGGCCATTATCAAAAGAGAAAGCACAGTCCTTAAATACTGCCAATGCTTCAACTCCACATATTTATAAAACAATCTTTTTAGTTAATGATCACCGTGTAAAGCTACACAAATTCCTGCCAGTTCAAAAAGGATCCCTACCCCACTCAGCCAGGAAAGCCACCAAATTTTGTGACTGGCAGTCACAAAAGCAGCACAGCCCTCTCCATGGCTCTGCCTCCACACAGAGGGGCATAATCACTGCACAGAAATGTGCACATTTCTGCCACTGTGCTTCTCAAAAAGAACCTCCAAATCACAGCAGCACTAAGGAAACTACTTATTCCTACACACCACTTTTACAAACCTACCCAGACTATTTTCCTTACTCCACAGTCTCAAACTGAAGAATCTTTCAAAAACAATTAATCAGCTTTCATTAGCTCTAAATTGCTTTTTCCTTGCTTGCAATTAAGGACTAATATCCAAAGAGTTAGAAATTTATAAGGTGATTAACTATAATGAGTAACTGTTTTAAAGTATGATCAACTGCTGAATATCAACAGATTTCTTAGTTTTTCCCAATAAACTTTTTCTTCCCCCTATGTATTTGCACTAGCCTGTAAAGGAAGATTTATTTAGCAGAGGTTGAACATTCACCAGATAATAGCATATGTGTCTTTTCTTTCCCTAGAAGGCAGCTAGCTATAGACAAAAATATCTGCAAAACAGAAATTAGTGTGGATTCAGAAGGTTTATGTGACACTGACATGATGAAAGATCTATTTTTATGTGTGTAAAGTATATTTCAAGTTCAGAGAAAGGAACACAGAAAGCACACACATGTTGTGACAAGCTCATGTACAGGACGAGTATCTCCTCAGCATGTGCAAATATCACCACATAAAATATATTTCCTTTCCTTGTGCTTCCATTCAATTAAATGTTGGTCAGCCAGTGCTAAAAAACATTTTTGAGTAGTCACTAGCATATTAAGCACTCCCTGGCTTAAACTATCAAACCAAGTGAGGGAGTTGGGTCCAAGGTTACAAACAGTAAATGAGATTCTTTTTCAGCCACTCCAGCATAGTATCAAAAACCTTTACTTATGTTAATGAAACCAAATTTCTGAAAGAAAAATTATTCACTGATTTCACGTATTTCCCTACATGTGCCATCCAATGTAACACAAGTGCAACTCACTCACTACACTCAAAAATATGTGAGAGATAACCCCACTTAGGTGTTCATCAAGTAGATCTTACACAAGAAATTGCAGGTCAACACTCACTAGAGGATGAAACCTGATCCTCTTTAGAGCAGAGCTTGTCACTCACAGTAAAATCTGGAAACTCCAATTCGGCTGCACTCTGCAGGGTACTCAGAAACTCTTCTTGATAAGAACATATACCCAGAAAATACCAAGAACTTATTTCATCAGTATTTCTCTGCATTTTCCTTCCTGCAGAGCCATAGGAGGAGTTAGGCTATTTCCATAGAGAGAGTCATTAGCAGAACAAGTAGCATCCAAGTTTTCTGCAGTTTTCTTTGGTAGAAACCACAGAACAGCAAAACTTGAGGAAAAGTAAAGATGTTCTCAGGACTCAGGATGTATGTATAATACTTCAATTAGACAATAAGTGAACCCTTTGAATCTTTAAAACATATTAAGCTGTTTCATTTCAGAGATGTGTAAGATGAAGATATAAAATGACACTTTCATCACACAATTTTTTCTTCTCCTGTTTGTATGGTGTCACCCTAAGGCATATGGCAATGTTTCATATTTCTGTTTTCTCTTCAAAACTACGTCCCAGTTAAGAAATCCCATGTTTAGCTAATACACAAAGAATGAGTCACTTATGGGGGAAAATGAGTTTATATGGGGAAAATAAGCATTATGCCTGCTGGATTAATGTTTTCAACAGTCATTACATTGCTTAGTGAAGCAGACAGCACAAGCCTAAAAGTAGTATTAGTGCTTACTTTAGGATGAGGTTGTTCATTTAACCAGTTTCAGGACTCCTCTACAAAGCATTCAGAATAACTGCTTCTAGCTGGAGGGGAAGTAAGTATTTTTAGCCACTCAAGGAACCAGGCTGGAGTTTGGAGCCAGAATAATTTCTAATGATAAGTCTGAACTTCTTGTAAGCTTAGGGTCTGCAGTCTTTTAAGATGACAAAAATCAAGGGTGCATTATCTAAATGTTTTTACTTTTCCAACAGGTAACTGCTACAGGTAAAGATCATCTTTAAAAGGGAACATGGATTTAATAAACTCAACTGAACAAAACAGTACATCAGAAGAACCTTTCAAATGGGCGACATCCAAGATTCTCATTTCCATTACGCTGTCTGTGCTTGCTCTAATGACAACGGCCATCAATTCTCTCGTGATGACTGCAATAATTGTGACGAGAAAGCTCCACCACCCCGCCAACTATCTAATCTGCTCTCTTGCAGTGACTGACTTCCTTGTGGCAGTCCTGGTCATGCCCTTCAGCATTGTCTACATAGTAAAGGAGACCTGGATCATGGGGCAGGTGGTGTGTGACATTTGGCTGAGCGTGGACATCACGTGCTGCACTTGTTCCATCTTGCACCTCTCCGCCATTGCTTTGGACCGGTACAGAGCGATCACGGATGCCGTGGAATACGCCCGGAAAAGGACACCTAAGCATGCTGGCATCATGATAGCAGTTGTATGGATCATATCCATTTTTATCTCCATGCCGCCTTTGTTCTGGAGGCACCAGACAACCAGCAGGGAGGACGAATGCATCATCAAGCACGACCACATTGTTTTCACCATTTACTCCACGTTTGGCGCCTTCTACATCCCGCTGGCCTTGATCCTGATCCTTTACTACAAGATCTACAAAGCAGCAAAGACATTTCACAGGAGGAGCGTCAGCCGGATCGTGAGGGAGGAGGGGGTGAACGGACAAGTCCTTTTGGACGCAGGTGAAAGAAGCACCAAATCAGCTTCAATGCCCAGCACAACAGAGAAGACCTCAGATCCCCTAGTGAGCTCTGATAAAATCAACTTCACCCTACGAAGTCCCAGGTCTGAATCCAAGCATGACAAGTCCTGGAAAAAACAGAGGATCTCCAGCACGAGAGAGCGAAAGGCAGCAACAACGCTGGGTTTGATCTTGGGGGCATTTGTGATCTGCTGGCTCCCGTTTTTTGTAAAAGAAGTAGTTGTTAATACCTGTGAAACATGTCACATCTCAGAAGACATGTCCAATTTCCTAGCATGGCTGGGATATGTAAACTCCCTTATTAACCCTTTAATCTACACAATCTTTAATGAAGATTTCAAGAAAGCCTTCCAGAAGCTTGTACGGTGCGGGCAATACCTTTAAGAGCTTTTGTTCATATAAGGAGAACATAGTCATTGTTTTTTAACCTGTATAAATTTATATAACTGAGACGGCATTTGTTGTATTTAAGGCAAAGCACCAGGACTCTTCATTTACATTATAATGACTTTTTTGGTATAGGTAATATTGGGAGCATTAATTGCCCAAGTTTTAAAGAGATGGATCATCTGGGATTGGTTTTGGTCTAGAAAAAGAGGTAGCTCTGATCCAGCTGGGATTTGCACAGCTGCCTAGCTTGAAGCATAAGGTATTACCTTAAATATGAAGGAAATATGCACTTGAAGTAGACAAAGAAACAAAACTTTTTTTAAAGTAACCCTCAGTCATCAATGAAATGTTAAGTAAAACAACACACACATTTTAAACCCTACTGATACAAGACAGAAAATTCACCATGGAATGACAACATGATTATAACAGTCTGGCACAGGCCTGCAGCATAGAGCCAAGCCATTCACAGCCAAGGGTAGTAGCTTTAAATATATCTACCATCATCCTATGTCAGTCATAGGGACAGGAAGGCTTATAAAGGGCTTCCATGGGGAAGGGAAGGCTCATAAAGAGCAGCTGGTTCTCCTTGCAGAGATATTAGAAAGGAGAGAAGCAGGAGACAAGGAGACACTCCTTTCTCCATGTCCTCACACCTGGCCAAGCACAAAGCCTGTGACCTGCAGCACCAAACCAGCCACAGCTCATGCCAGGGCTGAGCACTGCTGATGGAGGGTGGCTTAGTGAGGTTTGAGGAACTGGGGCTGACAGCTCCAGCTCAGCATGTTCAGCCCTCCATCCTCAGAAGCCTGACACCCTGAGCCTTTTCTCAACTGCCCCAAGCACCAGGGCTGTGCTCCCTTTCCAAGCAAGTGAGAAAGCAGCACAGTGCTGGCAGCGTGGGTCTCTGGAGAAGGCTGTGCAGCACCTTCTACAGCAGGGGAAGAGGGAGTGACCTCAGTATGCACTGCACACCTGGGCAGGGGATCCTGTGGGATGCTCACCTTTAAACCCCTCCTTCCCCCAGAGCATCCATCTATATCCCCATTCCCAGCAGAGTTAAAAAGGCACTATAGGAACTCCAGCCCACCCTAACTTATTCAGTCAAAGATGACCTCTATGAACAAATCCCTTCCAAGGCCAGAAAGCTTGGCCAATCCTGACTGACATGCTCTAAATGCCAAGCTATGAACTTGTTAAGAGCCACACCAAAGCCCAGGTTTTGCACTTTTCAGGATAAACAGATTCAGGCTGTGTCACTAAGAGCCCAGCTTCAAATTCTTTGCCAGACATTCAGTGCTGCCTCACAGGAACAGGGACTTGAGGCTCCTTACAGGGACTACAAACCCCATTGTCAGCAGCAGCAATCTCTTGCAAAGGTGCTCCAGTTTGGCACCTGGGCCATGAGCCTAGGGACACCACCAAGGAACTGAGAAATTACAGCACCATGGTCACCTTTAGCTGAGGAAAGGTGTCACTGACTCTTGCAGTTGTTCTTCCAAGAGACTTTCAGTGGTTTGCATTTGACAAAAAAAAAAAAAACCACTGGAAAGAGTCAACACTGTCGTTTCTCTCTCCCCCTCTCCCTCCTCTGTATTACAAACTCTGGAGTCTGTAATAATTTTTGTATTTTCCCCACTGGCTACGAGCTGACACAACAGCTGTAAAAAGGGTTTCCTGCAAGATGACAAGGTTTGAAACTTGAGATACTGAACTAATTTGTTTCTGTCACTTGCAACTTACTGTATTCTGCTTTCACATCAAGGTCCAAATGAAAAGCTATTCAGAATTAGCAGAAACAGTGCATTTGCTTTGCCACTTATTTTAACACAGCCAGGAATCTAATGGAAAGCTCACTTGTCATACCATGGAACTCTAGCACAGCAGTGGCACAGCTAAATTTTGAAGATACAGGGATGCGACAGAGTGGAATTGGCTCATGCTCAGTGCAAGGCAGCACACTTTATTACCATTGCAGTCAGAGCACAGCCTCTGCAGCCCCCATGACCTCAGCACTGGCTGCATTATGCTGAGAGAAAAAATTGCTCTCCGCATCAGCTGTGCTCTGCTGTCTCCAGAAAGAGCCATGAATTTTAGCTTTCCAAAAGGATTAGCAGATTAGCAGGAGGAAGCACAGAAAACCTCACTAAATCATTCACTCTTGAAGTCCTCTGTTTTCCACATTTCCTGAGTCATAACCCTAGGTATCTTGGGGGAATACATTCCTCTCCCCCTGCCTCTCCTTTTATGGCTGCTGGAGTACAGACTATATTGTTTATCCTCTTACTCGTAAGATGTTTGACAATATCTTATGAAATCAAATTGGAAGGAAAAATAGGGGCTGCTTTTCAGGAGAAAAAGATACTTAAAATACTCATTTAAATAATAATGGGTGAAGCTCAAAGAAGGAACCACGTGTAGATAAACAGAAAATAGCTGTCATTTATGCACTGTTAACAGTATTATACTCTGAAAATAATTAAGCTGCTAAACATTTCTCAAGATGCAGGGTGGTTTCTTTTGTATCGTTTTCACTGAGCTGTATCTGCTCACCCTTCAACACAGCGGTGGGAGAGGCAACTACAAGAAATCTGATCAAACAAGTGGGCAGTTATTCCATTAAAAGCACTTGCGGCTTGTGGACCATCATTTCTTGGTGTCTGACTGCGACTCATCACTCGTTCCCTTACAGAACCCACTGTGCCAAACACTTCCCCACACAGCACCACACAGTATCATTTCATCTCTGGCATTTACCCATGCATGTGATGCATCCAGAAAAAAATAACAAGAATTCCCCTTTCTAAAATGGATAGACGTTAAGATGTCTGCAGGATGCTGCCTTCCCTCCCCATGAAGCACACAGTCTTCCACTGGACCTTAGCACCAGGTTCAAGGAGCACAACGGAGCAAGATTTTATGCACTGAAGCTAAGATTTTCTGCAAGTAGCTCTGTGCCCTGTGAGAGTTCAGTCTCAGCAAGGAGAAAAAAAAACAGTGTCTGGTTTCCCACCTCTGCCAAAAGACTCTCTCTGTGTATTTCAGGGAAAGGGTTTACATGTCCTCCAGAGTTTGCACAAAGCTTCCTGGGTCCTGCTGCAGCTGCCCTCCCCATTGTTATTTGCTGCCCATTTGTCAGATGTTCAGATTTCTTCCAACACCCAGAGAACTGTATTTGGAGCAGCTGACCCACTCCCACCTCAGCTTTCACAGAGAATGGTTCCTGAAGCAGCTGTAAACACAATATCCAGCTCAGGTGGATGGTTTTAACTAACAACAAGCAGTTAGATACACCTCGTTGTGCTGTACTCATTTCTTTGCCTTTCCTCCCTGCCAGATGCTTTATTGGTGTCCTTTCCCCCTGAGGATGGCGTGCCCCTACAAAGAGTTGGGGGACTCAAAAATACATTTGTTTTAGTGATGTAGTCACACGTGTTAACACATGACTGTACCACCCAGAAACACCCACCTCATCCAAATGCGCTTTTGGCAGTCGCTGTCTTCAGCTGGTGCCTGATTGTTCTCGGGGCTGGGGAGGTGCACCGAAATAGCTCTGTGCCAAATTATTTCCTCCAGTAGTTACAAACTCAGCACATTATTTCTAGGCAAGTACACATTACTACTCGACCTTTGCAGGTCAGATTCCCCTCACAGAAGAGAAACAGAAGATCACTGCTGTAGCTGCTGGAAAAAAAAAAAAAAAAGAACAAAAAAAGGGCTTTTTGTAACTCTGCACACCAAAGAGTAAATCCTGCAAGAAAGTGAGAGGAAACTCTTGTAGTAGCTCTGTAAAGATTAAGCAAAATCCTAACACTTTTGTACAGGGACAGTACTACCAATAGCAGAACTGCTAAAAATTACCAGCAAGATGTTGATATCTCCTCCCCTGTGACATCCTGAAATTAATTAAACCAATTTTTTTCAGATTTTTCATTGTCTTCTGGAGAACCAGGATCAAATTTATTATTTCACTTCTCAACCAGGAAAGCTAAACCTCTAAAAGAAACATTTATTTAGTGTTTCTAGCCATCATAAAGTAATTCAAAAAAATTAAATCTTTGATGACACTGATCTTGGCTAAGAGGAAAGATGACAGAGAACAGAACAACAGAAGTCAGCAGCAAGGGCTGTGAACAGCCAAGGTTACCAGCCAAATTCAAAACAGACTTTCTGGTGTCAAATCCCCCCCACATAATGAACACCAGTGACTGAAAGCAACTTTATATCCTCACTTTCTATCCTAACTTACTAAAGGATGAGTTTCATAAATTTCAGTTGTTTACTTCACATTCACGTGAGTTACTTCTTAAGTAAGAACTCTGCAACTCAGGAAAATTTCAGAAGGGAATATTTTCAGGCAAGGAAAAAGTACTGTGTTTCATTAGTCAAAGTACATTAGTACAATTATGAATTTAGAATCCTGGTTGGGGCTGCGTAAAGTCAAAGATGCTGCTTATAGAATGCTATTGCTTTTTATCCACTAATAGCTTAAACCAATTGTATCTACTCTTGTTTAAAATATAATACTATTATATATATTATATATATAATATAGGCCTAAAATTATTTAAAATATAGTTTTGAAGGTATTCATTGCTATGCACCTGATGGGAAGCTCTAATAAAAATTAGCCTCTCTCTCCACTTTAAAGCAAGATACCTCCTCTATACATGGATGATATTTTCCCCTTAGTAAATTAAGACTTTTCCTTCCTCCTGTACACCCATTTATCTGAAACTCAGAGCTGTATTTCATGGTTGAAATATGAAGATGAAAAAAGATAACACCACAAAAAGCGTTAACTGCTAAGGTAACGCTAGAAGAGGGATTAATCTTCTCACTTTCAGTTTAGATCATGACTGGTGGTAGACATTTAATGCAATAGCTGGTTCTGTGCTGGCAGCACTCCAAGATGCAAAAGCTGTGGTTAATTTGTGTGACAGCAAGCGTCTGCTAAGCAACCCGCTCTTGGCTAAGCCTGGTTTCCTGTCTTTCACAGTACAAAGCTGCATGAGACAGTCCACAGCCACAAAATAAGGAATCAGCCAGTTTGCACTCCAGCTGTTTCTAGTCTGGCAGTCACTGGAAGATAGCTGCCCCACAAACACACACCACTAACCAACAGCAGCAAAAAGCTGTGCCTGCATCCACAGCAAAAAAAAA
>VXAX01007475.1:0-71105 GCA_013399835.1 Leptocoma aspasia | reverse complement strand
AAAAACAAAAACAAAAAAAACCAAACAACATCTTTCACATTCATCTACTGCTACTTTGGAGGCAGCCTGAACTGACTCATGGCTAGGTGGGCTCAACACAGAGCAGCACTGCTCCCCAGCTAGACACAAAAAGGGATCCCTTCAAGGAGAATGCCAGTGATTAGCAAAACAGTGTTGAATTTCCTCAACAGCTCTGGTCAATACAGGGCTTGCATTCTCTGTCATCAAAAAGATCACCTCTGAAGCTTGAGGTGATCCATCAGCTTAGATATATCCAAAAATACTGGAATTGAAGATAAGAAAAATTCAAGCTAAGTGTTTTCAGGTTGGGGATTTGTCTTCCACATCTACTTTAACAGCCAGTAAACTGTGGTGATTTTGAACCCAAAACAGTTTCCCAAGCAAGACATATCAATAACAGCTAAGCAGGGCTTCATTTTTCACACACATAAATATAAGATATGTTACTATTGGACTGTTTCAAACCTCTTTCATTGTTGGTCTCCTGCATTTTGACAAGTATTTCTTTCATCTGGTTTTCAAAGTGTGGAAGAAATACTAATTAATTCATTATCTCAGGTAGGTCTTACCACATTTTTATAGTTCCAAAACCAAAAGCTAAGGGAAGAAGGCAGCCAGCACCTCATCCTGAGGTCCTGGGGTGGAGGGGAGGGGAAAGGAGGGGAAGGGAGAACAGGACTCCCTTTGTTAACTGCACAACGACTCACATGCTACTGTCTGAGGGATGAAAATGAGAGGTGGAGCAAAGCAAATGAGGAAAGGGGAAGGAGGATGAGAACAGGGAGAAAGAAAGACTGAGCAGTTTTCTCCTTACAGGGCCTGGCAGCCTTGAAATAAACTTGCTTGAACTCATCACAGAAGTGCCAGTTCACTTTGGAGCTGCCTGGCACCTCCTGGAGCTGTGAGAGGGAGAGGAGGAGGTTTTGCCACCTCCATCCCACGCAGGGTCAGTGCAGCACTGCACAGCCCAGCACATGTGATCCTTCTCCAAGACTGCTGTGACAACTCTGGTCAGCACCAGCCATGCTCAGCCAGTGAGGCTGGGGAGCTGCAAGTACTGAGATCTTGAGAGGTACAAACAGCAGAGGAAAAAAAAAAATTAGCAGTAAGAAAGGATGTCTTAGAATCTTATCTACATTCTAATGCCCTCCTGCCTTCTCAAAAGCCACCTCAAGTACTTGGAGAACTGAATGGAGACTTTGTCCCTTACTTTAGACCTGGCAGGGATAGATGCTCAGCTTTCTTTATATTTCAGAAATACAACTTACACAGTCAAAGCACTACTACATTTCCTGCTCTTCTTAGTTAAATACCCCAGTGTATGCCAATCCTCCCCAGCCCCTGCCAGCCTGGCCCTCGCCTGTGTCTCCAGCTCACTGAACATGGTGTTAAAGCACTCCATAACAATTTACTCCAGCACTCCTCTCTTTCACTTGACTGGAGAAGAATAACAAAAAGCAACTGAAACACCCTCCAAGCTCTACACCTGTAAATAGGGCATAAAATAGAAATAGAAGGAAGCAGTCTAGATTTAGGAGAAAATAAATCAAGTGAGACTCCTCTGAACCACCCTTTCCATTCACCACACTCCACACTCTCTTCTCACCCACAACACACTGCACACTGTGAGGGAAGGGAAGAAGTTATTTCAGCAGCAGCTTTGACTTATTTCGTATAGTTGGGCTAAAGAGCTCTCGTTTAAAGATCCCTCAGGGGAACGAGGAAGGCTGTGAAATGATAACCTGTTTTGCCTCCTCCCATCCTCAGCTGTACAAAGAAAAGCAAAGAGGAGCGGGGATTATTGACTCAGGTGCAGACAGGGAAGCACAGCACGGCTGAAGGGGAGAAGGAGGAAGGAGCAGGCTCTCACTGAGGCCTGGGCTCTCACGGGACAGAGCAGCACCGCCTCAGCCCCCGCACACTTCGTGAGGGGGCAACCCCAGCCCCCCTCCGCGGGCAAGAAACCACGAGTACACAACCACCGAGGTGGGACCAGGAGGAACGGGAGGCGATTAAGGCTGTTCTCGCCGTTCCAGGCCCTGGAGGCCGCTGGAGGCTCGCTGCAGGGCCGGGGATGTGCCGGGCCGCGGAGCCATTTCCCGGGCGGGCGGGTCCCTCTAGCGGCACCTGAGCCCGGCAGCGGCCCTGGCCGAGCTCCCGGTCCCTGCCCGCGGAGCCCGGGGACAAGCCCGCGGCTCACAGCCCCGGCTGCCGTCCCCACACACTCTCCTGGCCGGGGTGGGCTCGTCTGGCAGCCAAGCCCCGCTCCCTGTGTCCCCAGCATGGCACCCGTGCCGCCCGTGTGGGAACGAACACGCCGGCAAGCGGGGAAACCATCAGCATGGGATCCCCCCTTTGCCAGCAACATTCTCACAACGCCCATGCCTACCTGCGCTCCCGTTCAGTAGAGTTTATCAGAGAATCATAAAATATCCTGAGTTGTAAAGGAACCACAAGGATCATCGAGTCCAACCCCTAGCCCTGCACACCCCAACAATCACATCATGTGCCCAAGAGCTTTGTCCAAGCACTTCTCGAGCTCTGGCAGGCTTGGATCTGCAAACAGTTCCCTGCAGAGCCTGTTCCAGTGCACAGCCACCCCCTGGGTGAAGAACCTTTTCCTGATACCCCCTTTTTCCTCCTCGGCACAGCTCCCTGCCATTCCCTCAGGGCTGGGGGAGATGTGTCAGCCACTCTGCTTCCCCTCATGAGGATGCTGAAGACCACTGAGGTCTCCCCTCAGTCTCCTCTTTTCCAGGCTGAACAGAGCAAGTGACTTCAGCCACTCCTCATAAGGCTGTCCCTTCACCATCCTGGTGGCTCTGCTTTGGACACTCTCTAATGGCTTCCTGTCTTTTTTATATCATGGCACACAAAAACATCCTCAGGACCTGAGGTAAGGCCACAACAGTGCAAAGCAGAGCAGAACAATCACCTCCCTCGACTGGCCAGTGCTGCTGTGCCTGATGCACCCCAGTGTCTGCTCATTTAGAAACTTGGTGCACCACACACACAAAAGGAAGAAAAATTTCAGTGAAAGGTTGATTCTCATGAGGAATTATTACTGGGACCTGAGAGAAGCCACTGAGCACAGAGCAGGTTGAAGGGCTGGGTTGGTGAACAAGGGAGCTGCAATACAGCTTTCTTCTGGGTTAATACTCCCGTAGCACCAGGCTCCTGGGACAACCAGGTGCCAGAGGCAATGGAGGTTTCTGAGAAAGGGAACATGACATTTGCTCCCTCTCATGGCTGCTTCAAGACTGAGGTAGTAAAGTAATATTTTGTGAGCTGAATGAGACTCCAGGGCATTCCAATTAAAGTTGGCAAGTCTGGGGAGTTCAGCAGTGTGTGTACAACCTCCCAAGCAAAGGTCAGAAAAGACTGGCATTTGAAATGGTGTGCAGGAACACCTATGCAGTTGAAAAATGTACATAGGGGAGAAAAATTACAAATCACAAGAGATCAGGGAAGCTGATAACACAATAATAAAGGCCTCAGTGACAGGTAGAAGCTTCTAAGGTGGTTTCTAGAGAAGCCATTTCTTTCTGATGTGTTATCTGGTTTATTTCAGGATTTAATTCTAAGTACTCATGAGCAATAGCAAGCACTATAGAAATAGCCACTTAGCTCTCTATTTAAAGTAATGACATTTTTTATAATAATTATTTTTGATTTGGACTTGCTTGTGGTTACTGGACTAGAGGTTTTTTTCACAGTTACTCCTTACCACTTTTTGATATTGCACAGTACTGTGTTAAGTGGCCAAAACTTCCTCATTTCCAAAATCTGTAGCCCCTCTCATACTGCACAAGGACAAAGTAAAGCACAGGGCAGTGGAGAAATGTGTTCTGGAATTATAAAGTGGTCAGTGACTGGAATTTCATTCTAGGAAAGAAAAATCATGCTGAAGTGTGAATAACTGAAGTTTCAGTGTCTTTATACATTTTCTGTGAAATTCTACCAACAGCATGTCTGAATTTGGTGGAATACTGGGCAGCAGTACATCAATGCATACTCTGGATACTGAGAAGAGGAGCTTTAAAGTCTCAGCTGAGACCAGAACATGTACACAAAGAAACACATATAGGCCACACAAATATTTGTACATGAACATAGAGCTAAAGTGTCACAAACAGTGCTAAAGTGTCACAAAGAATCCTTTTCAGAGTTAGAAATCACCAAATATAAGGGAATCACAATGGCAGATTTTTTTCTGAGCAGGAGAACTCAGGAGCTGTTCTAGAAAGGGCTCTTTCCAATTCCCTTGGCAATTTTCATGTTAAGAAATTCTCTCTCTTGCATTGCCTGACCATTAATTTATACCCAAGTGCTTCAGCTGGTTCCTGTCAGCTGTCCAATTCCATTCCCATTTCTGGAAAAGTGAATCTAGAATTGTTTATGCAATTCACTCGCAGCTTGAATTTTCTTTTTCTTCTTTCTTTAAATATAGGCATCACAAAAGCCAGAGAAATACTTGAGTTGCTTTGCAAAGCTAAGAAAGAAAAATTATGACAGATTTTCTGACTCCTGTGCTTCTGTCAACATCTCTTTTTTCTGTCCTATATGCTTTCTTTACTGTCATACAGACACAAAACAAAGAAACAACTAAACAAAACAAAAAAAACCCCACGCAAACAACTTTGCCAGACCTGGAAATTTCTTTCCAAGTTTTGTTGCATTCTAAGGGGGAGGGGAAAAAAATCAAAACAAGGATCAAAAAAATAAGTCCAAATCTTTTATCACAACTGTGAGGCCAGTTACAGTTATACATGCTGCATTTCCAAGGGAATACACTGTGGCAGTATGATCCCATCTCATTCCCTTCTGCTGTGGAACGTATTGCAATAGAGGTGGTAATTACAGATATTCAGACACTCTCAGGACAGGCTAGCTTTAAATAGTAGAGAATTCACATTTTCAGGTTGTTTGGAGAGATGTATGAACAGCAACCCTGCATTCAGCATGGTTATAAGGTGGTGCAAACCACATCCTCCTATTCAATTGCCCAGAAACGTGTGGGTAGGATTTCGTGCCAGATTGTGCTCTTTAAAATATTCAACTTTTCTTTGGTGCAGAAATATCACAGGGACTCTTTCTACCTGCAGTATTTCACCATATAATAAGCAAGTGTGGAGTAAACTCCTTCCCTTATTCCCCTATCTCAATTCATTTCTTTCTGTCACTACATGACCTACGCAGACAAATGTTCTGGCATGGGAGGGCTCCTTGCTCAAACGCATCTCCTGGAGTGTCATTGGTGTAGCAGGGAAGTTCTCACATTGTCACCAACATCGCAGGAGATCACAGATGAGTGAGTGATCGTCTCTGCATCACACAAGGTACCTGTCAAAGGCCCCGATGTAAAATGAAGCAAGTTGAAACAAATAAGGATGGGAGCTTGCCCAGGCCCTGGTAAGGAAAAGGAAGATTGATGGTGAGCCAGTCTGCTGAGTGTGGCTTGGAGCACAACCAGAATGAGTGAAATCCACAATCCAGCACCCAGGGAGAGCATCCTCCCAAGAGGTCTCTCTGTCTTCAGCTGAGCTGGTGTCCCAGCAGCAACTGCAGAAGGACAGTGTGGGGACATCCTGGCTCACAGTGACACGCCAGCTCACAGGTCCACAGGGCTGAGGTCACTGCAGTCAGGGACAGGCCAGCCTGAACACCACAGCCAAGGAAGATGACAGGCCTGTGTCCCTTTAGAGTCCTTCCACTGAAATACAAGCACTGCATGCTAGACAGTCTGCTGTCATTAAGGTATGGTCACTTCTGAGCCTTTTGAGGGCCTTTTTCATACAAGGAAGTCCCCTGCTAAGCAATTAGTCCAGCTTGCCCTTTACTTGGCATCACGGCTGTGGAAAAAATGCAGACCATAAATATGCTCCAGATAACTCTGGCCTTTGTTGCCAGGAATGGAATGAGGAGTATCACTGCCCTCAGCAATGCATTTTCTGATTTGAGTGTGTAGACAAAAAAACCCGGCTTAGTAACCCAAAATATAAATACAAAATAATCTTTTATTAATGCAACAAAAGACTGACATGTGCTACCTTTTCCTCCCTGGTCTTTAGAGGTGTATTTCTATTTCCTTCCTTCACACTGCATCACCCACACCATGGTCATTTCCTTGCTCTAACCCTATCACCATTATCTTCTCCTGCTTCACTACAATCCACTTCTTCACAGGTGGCCCACTGCTCAGAGAGGCTTCACAGACCACAAGGCAGCCAGATATGTAGCTTCTACCTGCAGAATTACTGCCCACAAATTCATGGGTTTTTCCATTTGTACATTTCCAAGTGTGTCAAAAGAGCAAAGTCAAGCACCTGGACTTTTTCCAAGTATACAAATACAGATATTACCTTGTCCCAAAAAGGCTAAAAGTGTTCCCCAAGCAAATGGGGATTAAAAAAAAAATTAAACTGGCAAAAAACCAGACATTCATCTGAATGACAGCACTGTCAGCCAGCATTTTGTCCTGTCAGGTGGCTGTTTTGTCTAGATGTTGCAGGGAAATTCCTTCCTTCCAGGCTGCTTCTGCCTGAAGTTCATCAAATCCAAAGGTATCAGCCAGCACTATTTGTGGACAGTCTTGATAGTTATGGGAGATCAATGTGATGTGCCATTTCCTTGCTGATCTACTCATCTCCTTTTCAAAGTTGTTAATAAGCCCAAGTTGTAGCTATCTAGGCACAAAACTCAAGCAGGAAAGGAAGAATTCATTAAGTACCTTAATTTCTATTTTAATAACAACAACATTAAAAAAAATCCACCAAAAACCAGAAAAAGCTGTTTCATTCTACACCTCCCTTTCACAGGCAAGTATGTTTCCTACACTCTTTCAACATCAGAGATTAACAGTTGCAAAGATATTTGTAAAAGTGAGACCAAGGTTTGAGTTGGCAGCAGAGGTTGGATCTCTAACACAGTAAGGTGCAGATGTTATTGGTGTCCTCACTTCTGATGTTCACAGAGGGCACAACAAATTGATAGAGATATTTAAATAATCCAGCCTTAAGTCAGGAGCCTCAGAGTGGCTTTGGGGTTTTTTTCCTTCTCTTGTATTTAACATAATCCCCTTGCTTTACTGTCTGAGCTCTTCATTGTCTTTTATAGTAATTAAAATAATGCATCTCCAGGAGAAACAAGAAAGTTCCCTTTGTTCTGTGTCCTCAGTTAGAGATAAAAAAATCATACCAGAGAGAGAGAGACAGAAGGACAAACTATTGCCCAAGATCACAAAAGAAAACAGCTACAAAGAATTAAACCCAATTCTCCTCACTATGACATGATTTGATTCTCTCCTCAGGCTTCATTATGTCATTTTTAAAGTCTGTAAAATGTTAAAGTCAGGAAACAAGCAAAGGAGCTCCTTTGGCATAAAAGTGCAGGGTCTAAGTAGAGATTTGATGAAAGAATACAGAAATTTATTATTTTGGGCTAGTCTCTGTATTGTTAACCTTTACTGTTTGAAGTCATAGCTGGGGCTTCAGAAAATAGTACAACTGAGATTTGCTTAATTTGCCATTAACAGCTGTGGTGTCATATCTACTGGGTTTTCAATCATTTTAAAATCCAGGAACACAGAGTAACCAAACACCAAAACTGGGTCTCAAACAAGTGGGATTTTAAGGTAAAACAAAGCAAAAACTATCAGAGACTCTGTGAGCAATCAGTGAAAACAAGCCAAGGCTGTAGTCAGCTTGCGTTTTCAGAGATGGTGGAAAGTGAAAAATTATTTCACATGAGGAAATTTTGCATGAAGCCACTAGGAAAAATGTGTAAGCAGGTTTCTGTGGAAGGCCACGATCAAATTTTCACTCCGTCCATTCAGCACCACACTAAGATGGCTCCTCAGGCTGCCACTTGGTACTCTGAGGAAGGGTGTGATCTTCCAAACATCAAGCAGATCTCAAGCTCTTACCATCTCCAGCAATTTTCTGATCCAGATACAGCCACCACAGGATTTGAGGAAGGGCACATCCTCCTTAGGCAGGTGGTGATTTTTGGTGTGTCTCTTTATCCCCCCCACACACAAAGAATAGACACAAAAAAACGTATGGGAGTCATACCGAATGTCTGCCTTGCATCAACACAGATTCATTTCCATCTCTGCCTAAACAGCTGCTGAATCCTCTGATGTGAAGCCATCACACATCAAATTAGCGATGAGACTGATAATTAAAATTTCCTAACACTTTGCAATGAAACACTTTGTTTGTACCACTTCTCAAGGCTTTTCACAGCTCACCTTCTGCCTCAAACAGGTGCCTCATATCACAGGAGTGTCTGGGCTAACACAGAACCATGGCCCAGCCCACCTTGCCAGGTACCAAAAGCAAACTTGGACCAAAATACTCCACTCGTTACAGAAAAAACTTAAAATGTTTTTCTGTAGCAGTTCTTACCCCCACACACCTTTTTCCTACTTACAGAGCACTGGCTGTGCATGACTCCAGACACTAGCCCCACAAGATCCTCTGGCTCTCCCAAAGTACAGGGATGCAATGAGAGCTTTGGGGCTCAGGGCTGCTCCCACCACAGCTTTTCTTGCCCAAAACCTAACAAGCCTCCTGCTTAGCAGTTAAAGGTGTTTTGCAGGACCAGCTGTGCAATGGCACAGCTGTTGGCAATTCCCTGAGCCTCCTGATCCTTAGAACAGGCCTTTTTGCAGGGCAATCATTTTTTTCCCATACTTGCAGGGTTTCCCCGTTTTCCTAATGTCCATTTCAATAGAATTTACCCTTATTTCCAGAGCTAGCTGAGCTGATATTTCCTTTGGTTTAGAAGAGAAGTCCCCAACATCTCTACATCCTTAACATAAAGAAATTCCTGGTTTGATTTTAAATGAAATCTTGAGCTTTTAGGTCCATTCTTCACCATTTAGTTCCCCCTAGTTATGTGTGACTTTCCCTTTTTAAACTAAGATCACATACCCATGTTTCAGGTATGTGATATGAACTAAATCAACCCCACTTGCTCACTCAAGGGTTTTTTCTACAGCTATCTCCTCTAAGTTTTTAATGTTAGTCCCAGAAACAAAATTTTAAGTCCTATCAGCCCCTGGTTCATTGACTGTGGAGTTAAATAGATCTTCTGTTGTCACTCCTGTGGCATATGATTGCTAATGGTTTTCAGTCTGGATGACTAAGAAAATTTCCTGTGACACAAATCTCTGGAGTATTTCACTCTAAAATCATTCAGTAATTCTTTATTTGCATCCAAATTCAACTCCCCAGTCTATCCCAGGAGGGCTTCTTTTGACATCTTTTCCTGGAAAAATTCTGATGGAAACTCATCTATGTTATCCACATTACCACTTCTTTTTCTTGACATCTTTAAAATATGTTTCTACTCCTCCAATACCTTTAAAATCATTATTCTATCATTTCTCTACAGCCCATTTCCAACATGATTGCTCCTGTCATGTAGTAATCACTGCTGCTCTTCCACCTCAATGTAATTGATGTAGTTGATGAGGATATTCAGTTTCCTGCTCTAACACCACCTGCAATAAACACTTGCTTGGTGTGAACACCATATCTTTTGTATCCTGACCATACTTTCTAGGCATATAAAAGTAAATACTTTGATATTGATATTGCCCACTTAACTACAGTTGGCAGCAGTTTTACTCCCTTTTCCCCTTCTCCTTGTATTATAAAAATAGCTGTAAGGACTTCACTACTTTTCCAAACAATTTTATTAATTTCTTTATTTAGATTTCTATTCACAAGTCTTGTTAAGTGTGATCCCAGGAAGATGTGTCTTCAGCATTATCCACCCTCAGATGAATCCCCATTGCATGCCTTTCCTTCTAACCACACTCCTTGCACTGACTGCAGTGATATGGAGGAACTTTTCTGTCCTTCCTTTCAAAGTATTTTACCAAATTTCACCTAAACCAAGTCTTTCTTGAATATCACTTTCACACAGTTAGTTTTGTATTCCCTTTGGGTATTGACAGTTTTTTTTTTTTTTTTTAACAGGGAAAAATCCACTGTTGATCCTTCCTATGACCTTCAGAATCTTTTTCATCCTCAACACCTTGACCTAGCTCTTCCTCGGGAATGTGATTCATGAGTCTCCCACTCACCAGTGAAAACCTGACCAATTTTTCCTTAGCCAAGGTTGTTTACACTCCTGGATGTGCCCTTTTGGGGGCAGGTGGGAATCTTTGAGGTCCTCTCCCTACTATCCTTCTTCTTGACTCTTGCTTCTCTTTTGGAGTGAGGTGCTTTGATCCTCTTCTTTGCCACTACTGTTTGTTTTGCTACTTGTTGACTGTTTTCTTCAGCTTCAGCACAGTAATGCCTCCTCTCAGCATTTAACTACCAAGAAGTGTGTTTCAACCACCAGCATAAATATATTTTCACAGAACATAATTAAATTTGGGGAACTCATTGCTGCATCTTATATTATAGATTAAAAGCATAAAAAAGGTTAAAAGACATTGAAATAATTATGTAGGGCAGGTTTATCAGTGGCTGTTAAGAAGTAATTCAAATGCAACCTCCATCTCACAAAGTCCTAAACCCTTGATTGCAAGAAGCTAAGCTAGGTTTTCAAAGGGTCAGATAAATGTGGTTTTTTGGTCTTTTCTCCTCTGGCCATTCTGGACCATCCTGTAAAATTTTACACAACATTAAAACAGTCTCAAGCTATCTCCAGAATGTTCCTCTGTGTTTCTGTAAAAGAGGTGTGTTTCACAATGTCTGGGCTTGTTTCACAGCCAGCTCCTCATTCAAATCATAGAATCATGGAACGGTTTGGGTTGGAAGGGGACCCCAAAGTTCATCTGGTTCCATCCCCACTGCCATGGGCAGGGCATAAGACACATTCAGGTGCTGATTCAGACCCAATTCCATCAAACTCTACCAGGCTGAGCTCTCCATTGATGGCACTGAAACTGGAAGGGCAGAAGAGTTGCCTGCCCATCAGGCAGTGTCTCTATCTAAAATGTTTGCTGAGGGTGAACTCCAGGTATGGGACTGCCCCTGACATTACATCTAGTAGATGTATTCCAAGAATTTGGCTTTTCACACATGTTTTTTGTCACACACACCCCCCCTCCTTTTTTTACAGATATGCTAATTCTCCATTTGCACTTAAGCACAATGACTTCAAATGCAAGCTGTTGTGCAATAACAGTAGAAATTCTATGCCAATTTATATATTTTTTTTTAATATATGTAACTACTGAATAAGGGAAACTGGATTAATGCATTCGCAAATCATTGTGCAGATTGATCTTAAATCATTCTTCATGGCATTTCAGCATTTGTAAAGAAAGTATGAGGCTTAGCCAGCAATAATGCCTGCATTAAACCCTGTCTGCTATATTTTCTTGCCAAGCAATCCAGTTTTAGCAGGTCAAGAATCAGTCCTCAATGCTTTCTGCTAGACTGAAAATCACAGGAGCATGCTCAATAGTTGGCCTCATCTTTTCCAGGCACATCCTTTGTGTGATCAAAAAAGACCTTCAATACATGAGCAGTGCAAAGTGGTATTTTTTCAGTGCCTTCTTGGAGCTGATGCTGAAGTTATTTCTTGCATACAAAACAGCCAAAAAAGAAAAACCACACTGCAGGAAGAGCTTGTTTAACAAAAGCTAAGTTTATCTCATCAGCTGCGTAGCTCAGCAGGAGTGATTTGACAGAGCACAGCACGAGTTGGGGGATTTTATTTTGGGCTAGCTCTGCTCTGATCCTGTGAGCTGAACACCCGTGAGCAGCTGGAGAGCATTAGGTGAGTCCCCGGGGTGCTGCAGAAAAGATGCAGCGTTTGCTGCGTGCTCCAAGGCTGCTGGCCAACACCAACCCTGCACAGTGAGCACGGGACCACCGGGAGGTCCTTTTCAAAAGCACATTCCTGACCCAGGCTAACACTGTGGGAATGCATCTGCCAACAGATGACTGCAGAAAACAACAGCTACAGGAGAGTCCCAAGGACAGGAGATGGACACCAGCTCGGGTGTGATCCAGCCTCTCCACACCAGAGCTCAAATCTCTTTTTGCTCATTTGACAGGCCCTATTTGAAATGTGTTTTTCTAAGAATGTGCTGTAGAGGGATGATGACAGCTGCAAGCTGAGAGCTAAAGAATGTTTTGTGTTTAGCCAAACATTTCCTCTGTGCCTTAGCATCTTCTATGTGTTTCTTGTTCTCTCCTCTATACCCTACTCCAAGCTGTCTCCTACACCAAAATTAGCTCCAATTGAGACATTAATATCATCAGTTTGAAACTGCTGCAGCTGGTCAGATGTGGGCAGTATTGACCAACAAGGATTAAATTTTTTTCTGCCTTACACCAGACTGATACCAAGACAAGAGAGAGGCTTAAAATACTCACAGGAGAGGAAAAAAAAATTCCATTAGTCTGAGATGCATTTTACAGTCACTGTCAAGATGGCATTTCTATTTGTGTATCAGAAATTCAGATTCTTTCTAAAAGAGGGAAATTATATGCAAACAATATTCTAATAGAAGACAAAGACTGGGATTTTGAGTGCACAGAAGAAAGATTTATTTCAGGTTATGGTTTCCACAGCAACTTTTCATTTTATCCCTCATGTTTCTATCTGTCTTAAAAGGTCTTTCACAACATTTATATATAATGAGATATTCTGTTGATGGGAAATTATTAAGAAATTAATTTCTCAAGGAAAAAGCCCTTAACTTTTCCTGTGTGTATCCACAGCTTCACACATGCACACACAGAGCAGTGTACCTGTGAATCAAGATGTTTGCATATAGGTGTACATTTTTATTTTTGCTATCTATGGCAGCATGAAATTGGCAGCCACTGTTGATTACACAAGAATGACAATGATGAAGGATGTGATACTAAGTGTAGCTGGTAGATATTCAGACCTGGAAGCAAGCAGTGCTCCTGAAGGTATCAGAGCTTTGCAGGCACTAACTTGCCTGATTAAGGAGGCAGCCCTAACAATACATTTACTGGTGGTACTGGATTCCAGTCTTCCTGATTTGAATATTTCGAGCAAGTTGCACAAAAAGACGAGCAGCCAGACCAGAGCTTTTCAGTAGTTGGCTCGCTCGTCTGTTTATTCCACACAACACTCTTCTCACACAAGATGGAGTGAGTTACAAGACATTCATGTACTAAGCACGTTGTTCTGCAGCATGTGGCCACATGTTTTGCACAGAAGAGGGGGTTGTACTCTTCAGAGATCATAAATCCAACACAGAAACGACTTCAGGAGGGTTGTCCATGGTTTCTTTTTCAGATGTACACATGGAAATATAAAATATAAGCACAGCTAGATACGAACATTATGATATGACAATATAAACACTGTTGGACTGTGGCAGAAGTGAGACAAAAATCAATCCCAAAAGCACTTAGCCTTGTTTGCTCAGCAGTACTTATTGACAGCTGAGAGAATAGAATGAGTGGAAATTAAATTTT
This sequence comes from Leptocoma aspasia, assembly GCA_013399835.1. Classification (NCBI taxonomy): domain Eukaryota; kingdom Metazoa; phylum Chordata; class Aves; order Passeriformes; family Nectariniidae; genus Leptocoma; species Leptocoma aspasia. The sequence goes on along the minus strand of VXAX01007475.1, from coordinate 57,654 downwards.
CAGAGCTCAGTACACAGTGATGAGATTAAAGTCAGAAGATCTAGAGAGTGACCATGGGCATAAAAATGCCTTAATAATGTAGAATCTGATGTTTACAGCATCCTCTTTCCTATTATAGCTCTGCTGGTGACTAAGCCTTGCCTGGTGCATTGACCTTGGCTGGCTGCCACCTGACAGTGCCCAGCCAGACACTCTCTTACTCCCCCTCCTCAGCACAACAAGGGGAGAAAATATGATGGAAAAGTTCATGGGTCAAGATAAGAACAGGGAGATCACTGGTTAGTGTCATGGGCAAAGCAGACTTGACTTGGGAAAATTAATTTCTTTTATTAGCAATTAATAACAGAGTAGGATAATGAGAAATGAAAACCAAAACTGAAACCACCTTTGCTCTCACTCCCTCTTCTTTACAGATTTACCTCATATTCCCCAGCCCCAGCAGTGCAGCAGGGTGGGGAATGGGGTTTGGGGGTCAGTTCACACCTCTTCACCTCCACCACTCCTTCTTCACACAGTTCCTCTCTTCCAGCAAGTTCCTTACCATGGGATAGAGTCCTTCACAGACTGCTCCAGTGTGGGTCCTTCCCACAGGCTGCAGTTCTGCATTAACTGCTCCAGCATGGGTCCTTTCCATGGGATGCAGTCCTTCAGGAACAGACTGATCCAGTGTGATGTCTGCCAGAAAACTCGCTCCTGCACAGATCCCTCTCCAGGGTCACAGCTCCTGCCAGAAGTGTACTCCAGGATGGGATCCTCATGAGCTGCAGGTGGAAATCTGCTCCTCCATGGACTCCCATGGGCTGCTGGGACACAGCTGCCTCACTGTGGTCTCACCACAGGCTGCAGGGGAATCCCAGCTTTGGTACCTGGAGCACATCCTGCCCTCCTTCTCCCCTGACCTTGGTGTCTGCAGAGCTGTTCCTCTCACATTTTTCTCACTCCTCTTCCTCACAGGTGCTGCAGAGTGTATTAAATATTCAGAAAAGTTTCTTCACTGAGAAGTTGGTCCGGCATTGTAACAGGCTGCCCAGGGAGGTAGTGAAATCACCATCCCTGGACATGTTCAAAAACATGTAAATGTGTCACAGAGGAGCACAGTTTAGTTGTGACCACAATAGTGCTGGGTCAATGGTTGGACTTGATGATCTCAGAAGTTATTTCCAGCCTTTATAGTTCTATGATTCTGTAAGACAGATGTCAGCCAAGAACAAATAAAATGTTGAGTATTATGCATCTGGATTTGGTAAGTGAGCTTAGAATCACAGAAGTCTAAGAACAGAAGATGTTTCTTACCAAGAGTGATTAATTTCCTATTATGCATTAGGGTAAAAAAAAATGAGGGAGACTTGGAGTAAGTATGTCTCTATGGAGAAGTTCAGTGAAAAGCACTAAAAAATTCCAAAACAAGTCATTATTTGAAACCTCTTGGTACACACATACGAAAGGCAAAAAAAAGAATGAAGAATAAAATTGTATTTTATGCCAAAAAGAGAAAGAAATAAAACTAGATAATGAAATACTTAAAGAACATAAAAATCAATAAACTGAGAAAACTAGTGCATAAAAAATTGGAGAGGAAAAAGAGGAAAGTGGGTACTTGCTTAAAGAAGCACCATTAAGAGCCCAAGTATAAATTATGGCAGGAAAGAGAAGTGATAGCAAATGTAGAATAAGTCCCACTTGGTTAATTCCTGAGCTCTTCACTGCCTCCAGCACATGACAGGTGTGTACAGATTTTGGACACAAAATCAAGGGCTGACAAATTATCATTAACAGCAAAGACTTCACAAAGTCAGAAAGACCAGGTCACAAAGACATCACAGGTGTTACAATTACTGGAGGAGAACCAAGGAAAGCATTATTTTCTCATCAGAGAAGAAAAGCTGTGACAAATTGATGCCAGGAAGGTTAGACAAAACTTATAGCTGCAAATTCAAACTTAGGAAAACCGAGCTCTTCATTGAACTGGCAAATACCCTTTGGACATCTGCTCCATTTCCAAAGTCTGCAGGAAAATTCTTTACCTTCTTCATTTCAATCCTGGTTGAAATTAGTGATTTTAAACAAATATTGTTCATAATCTGAAGTTATATTCCAATTTACGAGGCTCTAAACATAATGCTTTGTCACCATTTTTTTCCATATTCAGTGAAGAGAAAGAGGCATCACAACACCTGCTATTTCCAGAAGACAAATTGTTCATAGATTAATCAGAAAGCAGACATCATCATTAATACAAAGAGTGTCCTATGAACAATGTGAGTGAAAATCCACACAATAAACAGGGGCATTTTCATCTATAATCACATCTGGTGCTAAAAAGCTCAAGTGACATTCAGTCAGCTGTGCATTTGACTAAATAGTCAATCTGAAACAGCAGTGTCATGCTCCCAGGCTTTTTTTAAATTTTTTTTTCTTGTGACAATGTGCAAACAGCTCACTCTGATTCCCGTCACTTTTTAGAGGCTCTCACAATGATTATTCAACAAACAGTCAGCATTTTCCAACACATTTTGGCAGTGTAAAATACCTGCCTCGATTAAATTTTATTTCAGTGCAAATAAAAAGAGTATAGGGTCACCAAAAGTGTACTCATAATTAAGGGGTGGGGGGGGAATCATGATATATATACTTATAAAAACATTTTGAGTTGCTTATTTTTGAGAACAAATTGTTATAAGACACCAAACACACATTTTGAGTTGTTCTTTGGGTCACACCAAGCTACCTATCCCGTACAAAAGCAGCATGACAGAAAATATTTAAGTGGTTTATTTCTTATTCTCAAATACTCAACAGATCAGCTCATCAGCTCAAGAAGCAGGGCACACATGGCTCTGGTCATGGCAGGCAGAGAGGAAGCCACCAAAGCCCACGCCAGGAGCTCCACATGTGACAAAACCCTGCCCTTCACCAGTCATAACCAACAGTGAAAGTACCTATAGAAGCTTTATTGATGTCCCAGCCTTTCTTACAACCACTCCCATAGCCACATTATTCTCTTTGCTCTGATAACTTTTGTTAATCATACACAACAAGCCTAAAAAGCATAAGGGCAAATTTTATTCCAGGATAGCCCATGCCATTGCCAGAGCACCTCGTTTCAGCAATGTCTGCTCAGAATTTCTACGTTAATGGAAGTGCCGACACATTGCAGGTGACTGGATTAATTCCACCAAATGCAAATTAAAGGTGAAAATAAAGTTATGAGTGTGAAAACCATAGTTTTCAGCCAGTACAAATTATCGCAGATAGCTTTGGAGAGCTTTCCCCCCCCACACCATCATCTCCTTGTCTAGGTTCTATCTTTTCTGTCTCCACTAGATCTCACCCTTCAACATTTCACTTGGAGCAAAGGAATTAAGAAAAGGTCTTATATTACACCCTAATAATCACAGCACACATGCACTGTGATTCCCAGAAGCAGACTGCTCCACAGCCTAACTCTCTTAATTTTAACAGCCCTGTCATCCTTCAGTCTGGCTGCAATGATCCAGCTTCTGAAAAAGGCAGATTGCTGTAGCTGTCGATAAAAACAATCCATGCTCACTTACCACACTGAGAAACACCAGGAGAGGAAGCCAGGTTTAGACCTAGCTGGGCAGTGCTTTAAGCAACAAGAGATTTTCCCTGTATTTCAGAAGCTTCAAGGCACAAGTGACCCCTCCATAGCACCTTCGACTAAGGCACTGCTGCAGATTTCACTAGAGCTGCAAAACAGTTTTCCTATCTAGCATCATTTCAAACCTATTTGCTCTACTTCCAAACTGTCACTTATTTCTCCCAGAGGTTTTACACATGAAAAGTGCCTCTCCCTCCCCATGGAAAGCATGATGATGCTGCACACAGCTCTGAGAGCGACCCATCACTGACATTCAACACCACAGGAAAGGCTTTGCCTGTCCACCAAGCCTGGAAACCAGCCTGGCCTCTGTAGGCCCTTTTCCTTAAGGCATTCTTCATTCTTCATGCCTTTCTGACTACAATGAAGGGCTGGAGTGATGTCAGCAGACATCCATGTCTATTTAGAAGTGATAAAGTGCAGTTAAAAGGCACTGGGAGATGCTCATGCCTAAGAATGCTTATGGAGCAGAGATGACCCTGCAGAAAACAAGCAGAATAAAGCTCTTCAAAACACACATTTCAGTGTAGTTACTGCTGCATTAGTGTTTGGAAGGTCTGACAGACCTGACCAATGAAAACTGAAATTAACAACCAGTCTGTGGAAGGTTTTTAGCTTGGGGACATGAAGATGAGAAGAAATAAATGGTGTGGTTAGGGTTGTCTTTTTTTCCTTTGTTTTAAACAAGCACACCACCTGCACTTTATACAACTTAACATCTCTGTTTTCAGTAAAACCATGCTGTGATCTCAGCTTCTGAGAAGCTGGTTAATAAACATTTATCCAAATAACCATAGAAATCCTTCAAGTAAATATTTGCATATTTACACATTTACTTTAAAGAGTATCTAAAAATTGTCCATTGCTGTTTCTAATTTCCATATCCAGTACAATATCAAATTGGTTTTATTTTTCCTCAATTATCAATGCAAACAGAAAGATTAATTGAAAAAGAAATACATTTAAAATTCAAAAATAAACAAAGATGTCAAATACTAGATCATCATCTGTCATGTGCAACCATCTACCCAGAAAACAAAACAACCAAAAAACCCCAAAACACTCTTATTTTTGCATTTCTGTTACATGTATTGCTTTGACCTTCTGTGTTTTGAGGTGCCCCGTGTCACTTTCTGGTTTCCAACACAGAACTTTAAAGAGAATCCAGTTGCCAAAATGGAAAGAAACGTGCTATATTTTCACCAGCAGTCTTTTACTCTGGCACAGAAATTATGTCCATTCTTGTTTTGAGGAAAGGCAGCACATACATCAGAGTCCACTTGCAAACAAAATTAAGGTACTTCCTTAATTCAATCTTTAAAAGTTCCAACTTTGTCTAGAGCTGTACTGATACTTAGAGAAAGAGAAAAAAACTTACTAAAACGCGCCTTTCTACTCCACCATCATCAAGTCAGGAAAGACAAAGGCTTTTGTGGGTAAGGTTTGAGGCTTAAGGGTTGAAGCACAAGTTTGAGTAGCTGAGCGTCATTAGTAGCTGAGCTGGCTACTTGTGCCTACACTCTCATCAGCATACATAAACAGATCTTGGGCTGTAATTCATATAGATTCTCTCTGGAAAATCAGGAGGCTTGGCTGCTGCTCTTCTCACACCTGAAGGTAGGAACTTGCAGGTTTTAGTCTGCAACAGGAAGAAAAGCATGTACCATTGTATTACATTGTAGAATTTTGTGGGACCCTCATTCCTATAGGTCCCAAACAAAAAGCAAGAGCAGAAGAAACCTGGGAGGTAACATTACTGTTGCAAAAGAAATGTGATTTCTCTGAGCTCTCTGAGCAAAAGGGTAGAGCACAGAGGGTGAAACATGAACTGGCAGACAGATGCAAGAACAGCCTTCACAAAGCCTCAACAGGACAGCCTTTGAATTTTTTTTTTTGCTTAATAAACAAACTTTGAAATGTTGGTATCTATAGCAAAATAGATGAAAATTAACAATGCTAGCTTCTCTGAAAACAAAACACCAAAACATAACAAAAACAAAACAGACAGACCACAAAAAATCTAATTTAAAATCACTGGAAGCCTTTGATCTCTGCAACTCCTCCTCCCATCAATGAAATTGTCCTGAATGCCACACAAGAGCATATCAGGAAATGAATCATTCTAACTTCAGAGCACTCTGACTTGTTTGCAACAAACAAAAAATTGCAACATAACCATTAATTAAATTATGAGCAGAAAACAAAATTGGAAATAATTGGTCTTTCTATGTGCCTTAAGTGAGGCAGAAGCCCTGAGGAAAAGCAGCACATTTTCATTTTGTTAAATATATATCACAACACACTGGAATTAGAGAGTAAGTAAAAGTTGTAGTGGCAGATTTATCACTGCTGTTTCCTGGCTTCCAAGTATATGAACTGTCACATAAAAAATAAAAGTTTTGTAGCTGTGTTTGTCTCCAATACAGCAAAACAAAGTGGACCTTCTTCCCTCATTGTAAAAGGCATGTCTGGTTCCATACAATTTTTAATCAGGCAGGTTTCTGCCATTAAGAATACACATTCTTAAATAAAACATCTGAGTAAAGACTACTCTGTGAAGCAGAAATATGAAAATATTAAGTTATGGGAGAATTAAAATTCAGCATTGTAAATGTAACTTATAGACAGGAAATGCAGTGCACCACTCTATCCAGTGCTTAAACAATTGCTCAAATACTCTGATTATACATAAGATTGGGCCATCCAAACAACAGACATTCTCACAGATTATGTGTTCCTCATTCCCCCCTCCAGGTGCTCACAGAGGTGAATGGGAGATTTGTCAGAGTAGACACATTGCAAAGAAATTACAAGTTTTAGTGAAGAATACACCAAAACCTGCAAAGCACACACAGGCACAAAGCCCACTTACTGTGAAGTGTTCTGCTGGGCCACGTGCCCGTTTACATAACCAGCAAGCTGAAAATAGGATGTCAGGAAGTTAGAAAGGTTTGATGGTGCAGGGTACAGAGCTGTTACATCTGGGGTTCTCCTTTAGCTGCCCCCAGCTCTTAAAAGACTTTCTTCAAAATACATTTACTCTCATATGTTAAGTTCTTGTTTTTTTACATCCTGCTCTTTAACTTGCTCGTATTTTATTTTTCTCTTCATTGAAACTTTTGGTCATGCTGGGTGCCCTGGTTTCTGCTGGGGTAGAATTCATTTTCTCCTTAGAAGCTGTGTTTTGCTGTGTTTTGTATTTAGTATGAGAAATGAAACAAATCAGCTATCTAATATGCCCAATGCACAATTATCTGAAAGATATCAAAGTCTGTACATTTGGCCTATTCTTACACTTGCTCAAGGGAAAACTTATCACTGCTCATGGAAACAGAGATCGTTTGTGTTTAGTCATTAGTTTATGAACTGTCATTCTTAAGTATAGAATTTTGTGCCAGTAAATGCAGAACAAACAAAATAATTCTAAAAACTCAAAGCCTGCCCTAATCTCAAAAGGAACCCTTTTCATCCTGAATGAATCTCTGACATGTCTGTAATGCATTAATACCACAATACCTGTGGCTCTTTCAAAACTACAGACTTATTTTAAATTGCCACCCCTTATTTTATTACAACTTCTCCAAAAGGATAGTGCATATATGAACATTTTCCTCAACTCTTGCCTCCTACCTCAATCTCAGCAATAAAGTGCATGTCCTTGTACCTGCACATAGTCAGCAATGGGATTGTAATATATTTCAGGTTCATCAAAGGACTCACCTCTGCACCTGAAAATCAAGCATGAAGTCACACCAGTGACAGCACCGACACCTGCAGCTGCTCCTATCAGGATGTGGAGAAGCCTATGGGAAGTGTCTGAGCAATGAGAAAAGACAGCAAGTTACAGAGCTAGATGTCAGTATCCACAACTTTGTGACATAACTGCCTACCTTAACTGGAGGAAAGAGCTAATCCTTTGTTTCCAAACAAAGCAGAGAGAAACAGATGAGATGTCTGGATGCCAACCAGCAATAAGAAGCTGCCTCACACCCCCAGTCATTTGTGTGTACAAACACATTTTTTGTTCCAACCCATCTGCCTTTACATTCTCATTTTCTTCAAGTACTACTAGCCCTGAACTGAGCAACCATCCCTGCAAAATGCTGTTATTAATGACTGGTTTATGCTGATTTCTGTTCTTCGTGCCTCATACTTTGGTGATATGAGCAGTTTTTCAGCTGTTCTTACACGCCCTACTGCGTTAAACTTCCAACAGGTCCAGCACAGCCAGAGAAACTGAATTTTAGCCTTTACTACCTTTGGAACACTTGCAAGTCACCAACAGACATGCTCCAAGGAAATTTTCTCCAGACCATCATACTGTGGAAAAGCTGGACAAAATGTTATGGGGAAGGTGCTTTTAGATTCTTTCGTGTTTCTCACTATCCTACTCTGATTTGAGTGGCAAGAAATTACTTTCTCTCAAGTCTCCTTTGCCTGTGACAGTAATTGGTGAATGATCTCTCCCTGTCTTCACCTTGACCCACGAGCTGCCCACTGTATTTTTCTCCCTGTCTTGTTGAAGAGGGGAGAGCAATAGAGCAGCTTGGAGGTCACCTGGCAGCCAACCAAGTTGAACCCACTGAAAGCAGAATAAGGAATTCTTGTAAAACAGAACAGGAATTGAAAGAAAAATACGCTGAAACCTTCTCCATACAGTGCCACAAAGCATTTGGTTTCAAAATTATTAATTTATCTCTCAACATGCACTAGGACTTCACCTTATAACCATGCTAACCTAGTTCCAGGGCCCTGGCATTTAGTGGGAACAACTGCACAGAACAGCAGAGAGGAGCCCAAGCCATGGTGAAAAGCAATCACAAAACAACATTATTTACATCTCAGATCCATGACCAGAGTCTGGTTCATGGCTGCGTGGGTGACCAGGCAGGTGACAGAGAGAAATGAGCTGTTGGCCCAGCCAAAGTAGCTCACTCTGGTCACTGTTCCATTGGGGTGGTGGAATTCTGCCTCAGAGCTGTGATTGCTTGCAGGGATCCAGGCGATGTCAGCAGCTGGCTTTCCTGCAGATTCCTGACAGACAGCCACCCTGCTCTTGTCATGGGTCAGAGTCACCGTAGGAGGGACTGCAGAAGAAATTTTAAAAAGCCACAACCATTATTTCTATTCATATTTTATATTTCTGTTTCATTTTTAGTATAAAATCACCAACTGAGAAACTGACAAACAGGTGGTATTTTTTAGATTGCATGACCAATTCGTGAGATTTAAAAATAATTTTAAATATTAGCACATCTTAAAGGGAAAACAATACATCAAAAAGTCCAAGGTGGACACCTCAAAAACTAGCTGACTGCATCTAAAGTACTGCTTCCCCCTGCTTGCCAAAAGGTGATGACAGATTAACAGGAGATAGGATGACAGAGAGGGCTGGATTAAATAAAGATTTACAAGTTGTCTGATGAAAAGGCAGATTGCTAAAGCTTCAGGTACAATATTTAGGAGTTTAAATTTGTAGAATCAAAAATCTGATAGCAGGGAAATAAAAGAGGAATTGGGCAAAACTGTTCTGCTTGAAGTCCAACAACTCATATTCTGCAATTGGCAAAACAGGGAAAGGCTCACACAATACCTAAACCTTTATCAGAAAGGCACAATTCTTCAGGGAAGAACAAAAAATATCCCAAAACCAAAACAAACTAATAAAAGAACCCAACCAAAAAAAAATCTACTAAAATTAGTAATAGCAATCATAGAGTTGGAAATCCATTTCTTATAATTTTTAGTTATATTGAGATGATTTAACTAATATAGCCAAAACACAAAGTCTTCCTGTGGTTTTTTATTTTTTTAATTTATGGAAACCTAGATCTAGTTTACCTGACTATATGAAAAAGGTGGTTTGATGTATTCATTATGCTTCCTAATATTCTTTTGTTCCTATGTTGCAAATAGACTAATTTAATTTTTATTTTAGTGATGCAGTCTTACCTATCACAGTCAGAGAAGAGAAAAAATGAAAACTCCCTTCACTGTTGGCAATTTCACAGGTGTAATTTCCCTCATCCCCGAGGTTCACAGGGTAAACACGAAGCGCAGGGTCACTGCCAGGTGAATATTTCCACGTGATCCTCTCACTGCAGTTCAGCCTGCTTGTCTTATTGTGATCCCCTCTATAAGACAGCAAGCAGCAACTTCTGCAACTCCTCTTCCATGTCACCAGCAGCAAAGGCACCTTGGGGATGTTGGGGCAATTCAGCACAGCTTCATGGCCAGCCTCTACACTCACCCTGTTGTGAGCTGCATAAGATGAAAACAAAAGAAAAAAAAAAGACATTAAAAAGGTGCTACAGCCATTGTAAAAGCACAGGAAACTCTTGGCTTCATCACCCTTAAAAATATGCTTCCTGACTGTACTGGCAGCCTTGGGGCACATGTTAGTATTCAACTTCCAGATCCACCTTCCTGAAGTTTGCAAGTGCAGTGCAGATGGTGCCTTTTTGCTGTGGATAGTGATGCTGATGAACTCCAAGTCCTCCACCTTTATTTTAGGCAACAAATTTCTATCACTTTAATATAGGCTTTCAAAAATTGATGGGGCAGGCAAAATTCACTCTTAAGGGAAAGGGAACTACTTTTAAAAACTTATTGTGTTCCTGAATCAGGTGCCTTGCTTCAAGTGCCAGTAAAACCCAGGATAGCTGTGGAACACACACCTGTGGCAGGGTTGAAACCAACATCGCTTGGAGCAGGAGCTTAGTAAGAGGTGTATGTGGATCCCTTTTATTCCAGAAATCATAGCTCTCCTGCCTTCGTCCCAGCTGAACAGATGTGTCTTTAGATGACCAGTTTTGGATTCCTATCAGATTTATCATTCTGTGCCACTCTGCAAGGCACTCGATTATTTTGCAGAGGTGACATTACTCTTTCCATTCCTACTAAACAACAGGCAACATTTGCTCTGCTGTACTATGAAGTTTCAGTGTCCTGGCAAGTTGGAAATACAGAGTACCAAACAGTGCTACATGTAGTTTTGGATCTTTCTCACTCACCTTCAACCAGATTGATTGGCAAGAAAAGGAGCACAGCCAGAACTGCCCATTTCTGAGCCATCTTTAGCAGGAGGAATCAGCACTGCAGAAAATGAAGGCAAAGAAAATGGCATGTAGTCACAAATGGTTGTGCTCATCCCTTCAAAGAGAACATGTAGTAAAACCCCTCTTTCCTTGGAAAGCAGGAGTTCTAAACAAGACCCCATGTCAAGTGCCATTCTTATGCTGAAGAAAGTAAGGCAAAAAACAGGGTTGAAAATAAAAAAAAATTAAAAAGAAAATAAAGACAAAGCAAACAAACAAAACTTAAAACAAACAAACAAACAAAAAACAACAAAACAAAAAACAAGCTACTGTTTACAAACAGTTTTTTTAAAATCCTGGATCTCTGGTACCACTCAGGATCTAGACTTTATCAACTATTTGGCAAAGAAATTATTCCTAGCCTTTGCATGCTTTTAATTTCTTGAAGAGTAACTCCGCTTTTGGAGCAGAACAAAAAGAGCAGCCCTCCTATTGCAAGGGATCAAAACCATATGAGTTTGTTTCTTGCTTTCATAGGCAGGGTGAATTACAGAGGCATCTAGTAACTCCTGCTATTCTACAACTATGTAAACCTTTTAACAAACCATGTCTTATAAATGCTGCTATTTCTATCTCTTTAATAATTTACTTTCTGAATCAGGCACCCACAGCTAGAGATGATTGGAAAATCGTGCTCTCATCCCATGGGAAATACTGACATGATGTTTTCATTCCCAAGTCAAAACCCAAGATGCAGCAGACAAGCAAACACCTCTGTGCAATGGCTGATTCAGAAATGTCGTATTTGTAGTAACAGGACTTTCCTTGAGGTTTGTTTGGATCACACACTGTTCACTCCTTTATTCAAACACAACCAAGTCTCCCAGCATGTGCTGGGAGGAGAAGGAAAGGCAGCCGGGGCTCATCTGCACCCAGAGACCTGAATCCTCTTCTGGTACCAGCTGCCATGAGAGTAACAGGCTTCAATTAGGCAGCATTAAAGATTTAATTTTAAATGTGAAACAAACCACGTGAGGGTGGCTGCTGTACAGCAAGAGAAGCTACATCGCTGCCACACGTGTGGCACAGGAAGAACAAATGCTGCCACAGTGCCACAAATGCAAGAGGTGGTGTTTTCCTTAACACAGTGTGATACAAATGCACATTCAGGTCACTGAATCACGGAATGGTTTGGGTTGGAAGGGACCTTAAAGATCTTCCAGTTCCAACCCGCTGCCCTGGACACTTCCACCAGATCAGGTTGCTCAGAGCTCCATCCAACCTGACCCTGAACACTTCTAGGGATGGGACATCCACAACTTCCCTGGGCAACCTGTTTCAGTGCCTCACCAGCCTCAACAGAATTGTTTTCCTCAAAGAATTGTTTTGCTCACAACTCTAACAAAGAATTGTGATGCATCAGGATGAAAAGCTTTCATTACAACCTGGCAAAAATGCCAATACAACCACACTGATCTATATTCTGCTACTAATGTGCAACAAGCAGTGTAACTCTTACATTAAAAACATCTCAAATTTCATTTTCATTCACATAAAATCTTTGCCATAAAGGAAATATTTTGTTCTGTTTAATTTTATTCAGTGCTGCCAGAAGTTTTGGGATTTTTTTTCTTTGAAATTTGGATACTTTATGCATGCAAAAGTTGCTTTCAATCAAAAAAGTTTGAAACTTTAAAAGTTGAATGTTTTTTAACCAAAAATATTAAAAAGATACATTTTGACCAGACTTATGTACTGAACTTGACCCAATTTGCAAAGAATTTCTCAGTCTCTTTCAAAAGGAAAGTAAAAGAAAAAATAACAAACCTTCCACACTTTCTATCAGCAAATTCAGTATTCACCAATTTTGATGGGTCCATAAATATTCATAAAGAATATTTCATATTGGAACTTGTCCCAGAGAAGTATCTTTTTTTTAAAATGAATACAAATCTCATATATGCGGTTTATTTGCTCAAAAGAACAGGCATTAATGATTAAAAATCGGACCTTACAGAAAGAAGAGAGTATATGACTCTGTTTAAATATTCATGTGTGAAACGCAGAATTTAATCTGTGATTTTTAGAATTCACAGCCCTTGAACAGTTGTGCCTCTGAGCGAAAAGGAACTCTCAAAATCCGAAAAGGAACAACCAAGCAGAGATGAATCAAACCCATTTAAAAGTAGCAAACGAATACTTGGTGGCTCGCCTTGTGTTATTGCCTTTGATGGAATTAAAATGCCTCAATAGCTGCATTAAAATAAATTAAAATTTTTACTCAGCCTCGGTGGCGGTGGCTGGAGCAAGACCGTGCGATACGCGTGCCACTCTTCCCGCTCGGATTCATCCCTAGGAGAGCTGAGGCTGGGGGAGATCCACTCACTTATCAGGCTCCAGAGGAGCCCTCCTCACCCCGGGAGGGGAGCAGCAGCAGTTCCAGCGTGCCCTGGTGCTCCCATTCCCCTTCTGGGCTGAGCAGGGAGACTTTAGTACACACAGCCGCTCCCATGGGGATCCCAGTCCTGAGGGCTGAGTCCCAGGCAGCTCCTGCACACCAGGGAACTGCAGGGATTTACCTGGAGCTCCCATCCCTCTGTGTCCCCACCGAGACATAACTGCAAAGTGGGCGCTATCTCAGTTTAAGAGATTCCATCCCTGGTAGTCCCTGCATTCAGCTGTATGGCTCATTAGTTCCTTTTCGCTGTTGCTTCTGAGACCTTAACATGCAGCTGATTTTTCTCACAGACAGATAAAGCCTCCACTCTCCCCCCACCCCGAAAGAGATGTGTTAAAAAACCCTCTGGTGGTACACTGCCCTGGAGAGGATGTGACAAAGTTAAATTGAGAGAAACAAACTGCTTTGTGACATGACAAACAAGTCACAACCTTAGCTGTCTGTTGTTACACGTCACACACCAGCCACAAGCCTTGAGCTATGCAAAGCACCAACTTAAAATCAGGTAAATACATGCCATGTCCAACATGATTTAAATATTTGCTAACACAACCTGAAAAAGGAAAAGGTCAGGTATCCATCAGTGCATCAGTTGTCACCACAGCTTTTTAAAGGATAACCAGTATGTCACAGAGCCATTCCCGTGTTTAACTCAGCAAAATACGGTTCTGTTTTGAAGTGAAAGCACATTTGAAAGGGTACCAAAGACCCTGCCTTTGAAGGGTCTCTGTTCTCTGTCAGATCTGTGTCTTTGGACAAGGAAGAGCTGGAAGGGATGGCAAGAAGAGGAAGCAGTGGCACACATCTGTATCAACTCTCTTGCTTTCTCTTATAAGGATAAGGATAAGGATTTGCTCTGCAAATCAAGGCTACGTTATTTAAAATCCAAATCCACACTTCTGGCAGTCAGAGCAGCAGCAGCATCTTCTATGCAGTATTTGATGTTTCTATCTCATCACCAAGACCACACAGCACCCAACTCAAAAGCCTGCAGGTTTTCTGAAGTGAGAGATGCTGGTTGTGTTGTGTTTTCAACATCCCCAGGTCAGCCTCTTCTGCTCCTGTTTCTCCCTAGCAATGGTCCTGTGCTGGGAATTCCTCAAGTCCCTCCACTGAAAATGAAATAACAAAATATAGCAAGACTTTGAACACCGTGGGTGGAAGACAAAACATATCAAAAGGGACAGCAGATAGACATTCCCTAAGCTAAAACTGGAAAGCTCTGAGGGGAGAGGAGAGGCTGTGTTCTTTCTCTGTTCTTAGCCATCTTCCTTTGCCATCTGCAGCTGGCCCCTGACAATGCTCCTTTGCTTTGTAATGGTAATGGACCTTTGCTTTGACTTTAGAGCCTCCTGGTATTTTTATTCTCTTAAAGATATCCTGGCCCTGAAAACTGATCCCTGAATTCCTGTACTAGCACAGCAGAAGACTGTTAACACTGTCAGGGACTGATGGATTGGAACCTCCATAGTGCATTTTTTTCTGAGACTCCCTGTTTGTCTCACAGTTGCTGGCATCAGTTGAAGCCAGAGATGATTTGAAATTTAGTCCATCCAGTTTGTGAGCTAGTTTCATTCAGTTCCAAACTACAAAGCTTTCTCTGCAAAATGGGAAATAGAGTGTAGATGGCTTTCTGAAAGAGAGAATTATCCTAATAGAACGAGCTCTCAAAACAATCACAAGCAAGTCATACAAAACAAGTGTAAAATTACAGTGTTTATGTAAATATACCTAAAGGTAAATAGGTTTGAAATTTCCTCCACAGCAAGGCAGAGATTTGTGTTATCTATTGAATTCATCAAGATACCAATATTTAGAGTAATGCCAACATTACAAAGTGTAGATTTTTCCCCAAGGGAAAAAAGTTTGTCATACACAGTAGCTGTAATTCCAGAAAGCAGCTGGGCATCTCCCCTCTTCTCAGATATATTTACCTTTTTATCACTAGCTCATCTGGAAAATAGCTTAGTCCCATGAAGTTATTGCACAAGCCAAGGCATGTTCCTCACATCTGTAGCTGCCTTGCAGCCATTCCCCTCAGAGAGTAACCCAGTGTTGGGAAGGGGCAGTAGGAGCAAAGGATGAATGAGAACACCACCATCCCTGATAGCTCATTCTCTTCCTTTCAGAAAGAGAGAAGACATTCGCCTTACATTTTCCATTTTATGTGGAAAAAAACTCCCAGTTCTTGTACGTAAAACCTTGACTTTCCCAGGTATCAACCATCTGTGGCTCTCACCAATGTCAGCAAACAGATGGGGGGAAGCCCTGCTGATAATGAAGCCTGTAAAACCTGATAGTTCCATGTTAAAATATCCAGAGGCAATTATATCACAATTTGCAGAGATCAAGGAAAATGTATTTCTTTTTTAACTGTAGCTGATTGCACTGGGCCAGCAGGGCCACGCTCAGCAACTTCTACTCCTGGCCCTAGAGAATCCCCTTATCACTTGTAGGTCATTAACCTCAGGAGCTTCTTGCTTGATCCCAATACTGCAGCAGACAAATCCACCTATCACACATATGTTCATGACCTTAACTGCTTTAACTCCTGCCTCTTGTGGGTCTACTGCTTTTTGCTGCTGATTTCCCAGGGAAAAAAAAAATGGGAATTAGCAACACACAAGTGCAATTACTGCTTTCAGGGCTGTAGAGAAAAAGTCTTCCATACAAGTCTTCAGAGATGAACAGAGAGGAGATGGTTTATAGCTTGATGTTTAACTCCTTTGGTTAGCATCAGGACATATCTCAGGCTTCCCAGATGAAGGTTTCCTCCCCATCTTTCAGTCAGAGGTACTGGCCTCCCACTCCACAGCCAAACATGATGGAATTGCACCACACATCCTGAACTGCACATAAAGAAGCTACAAACCTCAAGTAATTCCTGCTTTAAAAAGAACAGAAGTGGCAGAAGACCTGGTGTACAGCAGAAATAAAACCCCAGGTAGTCCTTCCCCACCTGTCAGTCAGTCTTACCTGTAGCATCACTAACCATGGTTTAGGCAGTGCTAAGCAGACTTACCCAACCGCTCTCCTTCAGCTCTTCACTGCTCCTTCTCCTTCACACTTCAGGGAGCATAATTTTCTCTGAAATCTACAGCTTCCCCGTTCTATGAACAGCTGTGAAGATCCTGCAAGAAGCCCCAGGAACCCACATCAGCTGGGAGACAGCTTCTCCAGCCTCAAGGAGCTGCATTCTCCACCCTCACTGGAGTCATTGCATAGGAGAAGATATTTATTTTACTTATCTATATAATTAAGGAGCAGCTAGATCAACACTTACAAATATGAAATACATACTGCTATTGTATGCCAGAGGAGGAACAGTTTTCTTTCATTTCCCTTTCTGTGGGTTTTTTTACAAGTGGAATAAACTGACTATATAAGAAAATGTACCTAAAATAGAAACCCACATCTATACTGGAAAAAATTACACATCCCACCTCTCAAATGCCAAGTTAAGTCATGACACCAGTGTCAGGATGCCATTTATCACTGCCTACACTCTCTTGGTGTGGCATAATACACCAAAGGGGATGCTGGTCCTTTTTCCTTCCTCAGCACATAGGTTTCTTTGCTCTTCATAGACTTCTTGTTTCATGGACTCCCTTTCTCATGAGCCAGTTAGCTCTGTGTCAGTGGTCTAGAGAAATTCTCCCTTGTGGTTTCCAGCAAAACTTCTCTCACCTCATTTCTTTTCTGGTTACCAGCACTTCTGGCAGATTTTAAGCTCCATTTGAGGCAGGATGATGCAGGAGAGTGGAGCTGCTGGGAGGAGTCCTATAACATGTCCTTATTCAGGTTTCTGCTAGGCAAACTTCCCCCCATATTTTGTAGACCAGTGGTCCGCAGGTGAAAAACACAGTATAAATTCAGGTCATCTCCCACAGATGTTAATGCTATCATGGGACTGTGGGCGTTGCTGATAAAAGATCTTCATTTTCTCATCTTCCCAGAGTGGCTTAAAGTACAGCCCAGAGGGGAAGCTCCTGAGGACGGGGTGGCAGAGCTTATCCAGGCTGGAAGAATGTGCACATCGATGTCTCCTGATTCAATGTCCAAGGGCGCTGTGTGAAAAGCTGAGGCGCAGCACTACAACACACACTAGAGAAAGGGAAGTGAGATGCAAAAAGCAAACAAAAAAAAAGAGTCAGCTAGCACACAGAATGCAGAAGTGTCACACAGAGACTCAGGAAGCCTCTAGCTCCCCACCACAAGGACTTTGCTGAATGCATTCATGCCACCAACCACAGCCTTTTTGTCGCCCCTGCCTCAGGCCTGTATAGGCTCTGTACATACATAGGCTACAGCCACATGGCTGTGTCTGTGCACAGCTAAGGGCTCACTTAAAATACATGAAAAAACATCTCTTAATTTGCTAAAAGTGCCTGTGCTGTTGCCATGTCTATGTGCATTGCTACATGCAAGAATATTTTTAAAAATCATTATATAGAGGTACAACATTATGCACCCACTTGGAGTTGCTGCACTCACAGCCCTCTGAGACAGCAGGAAAAGTTAATTGGCTTGTTTGCAAAGTCTCCTCCACTAGAAATATGAGTTTTGCACATTGCTTCCACATGGTTTGTTGTCAGACCTAGTTTATAGCTTTTGTAATGATTGAGTCTCTCTGGAAAAATGATTTTAAAAATGCATCCAAAGGGATAAACTAGAGGCAACTTTGAACTATACAGGCTTCCAACAAACCTCTTTGAAGAGAATTATCTTCTCCAAATAAGATAAGTCCTCATGTAAAAGAAGATGACCTGTGGACAACTGATGACATTTTACATGGGGGGGTACCTGCAACTGAACAGTGAAGAAAACA
This sequence comes from Leptocoma aspasia, assembly GCA_013399835.1. Classification (NCBI taxonomy): domain Eukaryota; kingdom Metazoa; phylum Chordata; class Aves; order Passeriformes; family Nectariniidae; genus Leptocoma; species Leptocoma aspasia. Next base: position 39,709 of record VXAX01007475.1, on the reverse strand, counting down.
ACCTCACTCAAAGTCCAGATTCAGTGCGTCCAGCACCTCTACTCCATCAGGGTTGTTTATGTGTGCTGCAAAACTTCTCAAAGTAGTTTTAATGCAGTTAACAAGGGCATAAGGAATATATGGGGTGAGGGATCCTGGCTGAATGCATACCTGGAGAGTTAGCTTCAAAATCCATTTTCACTGAAAACGACATTTTGATCTGGAAGCTTTGGACTAACAGTCTATATTTCTTTATAAGCTCTAAAAACATGTACTGCACAATCTACTCAAAGTTGTCTTTTGCTTGTTTACACAGGGCAGTTCTGAGCTGGATAAAGAACTTTCATTCTTTCCTGTGAAACAGGGAGATGGCATTGCCCTGGCCTGGGACAAGAAACAGGCACTACAGATTTCTGAGCAGGTCCTGAAAGAAAACCCAGCTCTGGTTCTACCATGTTCCAGGACAAGGAGAGGTCATACTGACTTGTGCGTGAGATTTTTATTTGGGTAAATTAGTATTTCCTTACTACTGAAGGACACTCACAGAATGGCTCCCCCACCCTCCTCGGGTCACACCATGATTTTAAAATGCTCCTTAGGCCTTGGCCTTGATGAACTGCATCTGGGCTGAGCTTCTCCTGAGCTTATCAGAAACACTGTCTGTTCCCAGGAACTAGTGCTATCTAACAAGCTTTTGGTCTTTAACAAACAGCTTTGGAAACTTATTTTTCTTGCCCAAATAACAGCCTGAGTTTAGGCCTAAGCCATTGGCCAAGTCCGTGCCTAAGTTTGGCAAGGCAGACCTCTCTGAACATTGGGAGGGCCTTCCTTATTCCTTTTTATCCTTATCTTTTCCCATCTTTTTTCTTCCCTAGCCTCAGTGTAGATCATTTGTGGTTGATTTTAGTTTTAGATTGATTGATTTTACATTTCATCATGATTTTTCTCTGTGCTTTAACCATATAGTAAGCAGCAGAGTGAGCCTTGCCAATGCACTTTGTCTCACTTTAATATTAAACCTGCTTTTGCCAATTCCTTTGATTATTTGAGCTGCCTAAAACACTCATTTATGACAAAAAAAAAGCTTTTTTTTTTTTTTTATTACTCAAGGCTACTCACATCACAGAATTCCTAGTCTTAATTATGGGTCTTCCATAACAGTATGTGGCTCTATAACCACTGTTTTTCCTAACAGACAGAATGCACAGGTATTTGGAGCTGGAATTTCACTAGGTGTGTTCGTGTCTCCAGTTACCATGGATATACACTGATGCTCCCTCCCTCAATGTAAAGTGTGTCTCTGGTGTCTTATTACTCACAGACTTGCTGCAAGCACCTTGTTTTTATCATCCTTCAGCTCAAGGGCTCATACTCACAGTTGTTGCAAAGCAGGATATTTGGAAGCAGCTTCTGTGCTTATACACAGCACAGAATACTGAATGCCAAGGAGTTAAAAATCCCCCTGAGCTCAAGAGAACTGCCTCTTTAAAATTCCTACTTCATCTTCTAGTGCCTTGCAAAAACAAAAAAAATTCTCCTTAGTCTCTCCACAGCTATTCCTTGTAGCTACCAGGAGGTGGAAACATAGCTACACCAACCTAGGGGAGAAGCATGGTGTTGATGTGCAGTGGTACAGCGTGCTGCCTGCTGAAGGATGGTGCTAAAAATATCTGCAGTCCAAATTGGCTCACTGGAGCCCAAAACACAGCATCATACAATGCTCCCTGAGCCCCTCCACATCCCCTTCCTATGTCCCCCCCACCTATACTGCTTGCTATGGGTGCCCTTAAAGCAGCTGGTTCTGTCAGATGTGACTTACACATTTATTTCAACAGGAATCCAAAATCAGGCTGCCTGTGATTGAAAGGCTGCCACAGCAGCAGCCATTGCAGCCCTTCAGAACAGATAAACAATCAGATCCATTGCAAAGTGACAAGGAGATAAATTTTCACTTGGTCTGTGTGTCTGCTTTGACACTCAAAAACATTACACACATGCCAAAACATGGCAGAGACCAGCAGTGCTCATCACACAAGCCTTAGTCACCACAGATACAGGTGTAACCATCTTCCCCTTGTCATTTGGTACCAAATTTTAAGGCCTGAGAGAGAAGTCCTTTCACAAAAGGCAAATTTATATCAATACCTGGAAAAGAGGAGAGGGACACAGCAGTGTTAAAAGGCTGTAGACAAAATAAGCTTTCAAAACATCACAGAGTGGGGCAAAATATCACAGAGTTGGGTAAAATATCACAACTTATTTTGGTTCCTGTTTATACAAGAGTGAGTTTGACACTAACTTCATTTCTACTTCCTTGTGCATTCCCCACCTTGAGCTCATCCCACTGAGAGTGTTCTCAGCTTTCTCAGAGCAAGCTGAAGAGCACAGAGGATGGACTAGAAATGAGCCAGAAGACATTTCAGAGGAGACAACAACACAGGAAATCCTTCTTTGCGCAGAGAGCAGCAGAAGAAAGGAAAAAAACTCCCTGCATGGGAGGCAGGTCCCAGAAAGTACAGCTGGGAAAAAATGGGAAAAGGGTGTCAATAAATATATAGACAATGCCAGAAATCCACCCAAGAGACTTGTGATTTTATAAATCCAGTCATACACATTACTTTCACNACCACAGCCCACATCTTTTCCAGCCCAGAATCCATCCTCAGAGCTTTGTTCTGTTCCAGGTAAACCTCTGTACTCTCTGTGGAATTGCCAATGCCACACCTGATATGACGAACTTGCAAATAGAAGTCTGCAGAGCTGCATCTTTCCTTACCTCAAAATTGCTGTCAAAAAGTTGACTGAAGCTGTAATTCTTATTTTATTTTTAGCCAAAATATTTTGGAGAAAACTTTAAGAAGGAAAAAGAAAGGTGAATAAAAATCCCTACGTTTTAACAAAGCTGGGGAACAGATGGAAGGAATATGAGCTGGTTTCTCAGCCCAACACAAACCAGAATCAACCCACAAAGGTCTAGGAGCTCACCAACTTGGCTACTTAGGGCAAATAGATATTCCCTTCTGCTAGGGGTATGGAGCTGAAGTCACTGGGCACAAGTAGAGGACACCACACCAAGTGAGCAGTTAAGACATTTAGGGAAATATTGCACAGGGGTACTGCCACTGTGTGTTTCAGCCTTTCTGCACAATATTTTTTGTCTTCTAACCAATGAAGCAGGAGAATTAAAAAGGCACCTCAGAAAGAACAAAGTAATTCCCAGCAGTGGCTGCCATATCTCAAGTCCCACTCCTCCTAAGCACAAATCCTCCCTGAGTTCTACATACACAAAAATGAATTCCAAAGGTGATAAGACTGGGCTGTTTTCATACACAAAGCTCTCAATTTAAGAAAATTCAAATATCTCAATTTCAGGTAAAATAAGTTTGCTGCCTGTGAATGCAGCTGTGGCTATGAACCCAGAACAGATGCTAGGTGAGCTGGGGTAGACCTGCATCTAACCCGAGACTAACACACATTTTCCCACAGTGCTTTTTTCACCCAAATTCTTTCAGCTCTGGTAACGGTGCTCAGAGTAGAAATCCCATGGGAAGCTATTTCCATTAGCTCAGAGAAATGCACAGCCAATCTGAAACAAATCCCTGACATTTTTCACGTGTCAGCCTTGCATTTAGCATGCACAGATGAAGAGACAGAGGAGTATGAAACTTATCGCACATGTCACAGTGTGGCAGCAATCAGTTTCAGTTTCACACCCTAGGAGGAGAGGCTACATCTTCATGAACATGGTTTTTATCATGCAGAAATTTCTGCTGAGACATCACCATGTCACCTCCCAACTCCCTCCACAAGCAGGCCCCTGGACACACAGAGCTTACCTGCTACACTCACCATATTGAGGTGGCCCACAGCAGTTAGGAAAATATTATTTATTTTGGCTCTGCACTGATAGCAGGCACTGTCTGACTGGTCGACTTCCTATATTTTCTGAAGTTTTCAGTGAGGACATGACTTTTGCCATGGGTTCTGCATTTTGTGAGAGGTGCAAGCTTTCCATCTCCTTTCCAGACCCAGTCTCTTTTTCCTTATTGGCTCTTTTATACCAATGAGCCTCAATTTGTGATTTGTGATTCTGTTGGTGCCTGGTAAGGCAGCTCTAATTCAGGTTCTTTCCTTCTTCCAGGTATTTCGTGGCAGATGCATAAATGATTTCCAGCGTGCTGTGGTCAGAGTGGTGGGAGAGTGCAGACATAACTGAGCTGACCTTTGTGCCAGACCAATCCCCCTCTCTCCCCATTCTTCTCCACTTGTTTATGCACTGTAAAAGCAGGGGCTGTCTTGTGCTTCAGACGTGCACAGAGCACCCAGGATAACAGGCAACACAATGCAAACTACACTTTTTCCTTCACATGAGAGGACAGAAAATCTATTTCCTAGCATAGATCATGCAGCAAAGGCCTTATGCCAACAGAATATTCTCTATAAGCTTTTCTGTTTTTATAAAAATGGAAGATGAGAAAAGCATCCTCTCTTCAAAAAACAAGCAAGTGAAAGCATCAGGGGAGAGAGATATTTGGGAGCGCTGTGTGTTGTTATTTCTTCAATTTGAAGGCTTTTCCTTTTATCAAATGTTGAGCTGTTCCATTGAAAGGTAATCTAAAAATACTGATTGGCTCAGAATAGTTCTCTTCTGGGATCAGGTTTCACCTCCCAGCTCTCTGGGCAAAATTGAGCATAGAGCAAACAAAAGACTGAAATACATCATGCCTCAGCAGAAGCTTATTGCAATAGATGTTCTTTCTTTCCCAGAACCCAGGCAGCACCTCCTGGCCACACCAAGTAATTCCTAAACTGGACTGAAAAATGCCAAAAGCCAGCAAAATTCCTTTGTAATTGTTTCTACTCCTCAAGAGGGTACCTGTATCAAATCATCTGGCTAGCACAGGTAAGAGTCTGACTCCCACCAATATGAATATATAGAACAACATCCTACTGGCATCTCTTTTTCAATGATAAAAAAAAACAGTTCTTATTACTGTAATTTGTACTTTAAGTAGGAGAATGCTGATGTGAGCATCAGGGAAAAAAAATAGAGAAATTTGGAAAAAAAAAAGAGTAATGCTTACCACAACATCCTCCTGTTTCAGACTAGTGTTAAGAGGCAGGAGAGCATCTTTCTTTACTTCAAAATATAGATTTTTCTTTTTCTTAGAAAAACAAAGATGTCTTTTAGAAACATCTTTAAGTGCCAGAGCAGCAAGTGGAACTTGGTACACTGCTAGAAAGGAGAAAACAAGAGTGGTTTGCTTGGCCTCCATTTTCCAAATGGGTAGGTGGCTTGAGAGGTTCTGTGATTCAATAGGAAACTAAAAATCAAAAGAAAGTGTTTATTTGCTTGGAGATTGATTTTTTTCTCCCTCTCACCTTAGCCATGGAAGGATTTCTGGTTGTTCCACATTGCCTGGTCCTTGTAAGCTGTGTGCTTGTGTGAGTTAAATCAGTTATTTTGGGTATGCCCTGATCTTCTTGTTGCCAGGGGAGGACAGCAAATGGGATTAAAAATTACAAATATTTATCTGCACTTTTCTATACTGCATAGAAATTCCTGTGTAGGCTGTACTTGCAAGAACTTAAATGTCTAGTTGGTTTCTGTGTTATTTTAACTATCCTATGTATTTTTCACTTATCTTTCAGCTTTCTCTTGGTGTTCTAAAAGGGTCCACATTGCACCCTCTGGTGTCAAACTTTCAGTTATGGGTCAGCTACCCAGGACCAGGAGATTTTGTTGGCTTTAATTAACTAAGGCCATCTTGGCTTAGACTTTCCTGATGGCCCAGTGATTTTCAGACTCTTAGAAAACTCAGAAGACATTTCAGTTTCAGACGGCAGGAAACAAGCACGAGTTCAGTTGCTCTTTTAACAGCTCCAGAGGTGCACAGAGCCCAGTGGTTCATGGAAGGGGAATAATGGGAGCTGCCAGCTCACAGCCTCTGCAAGTCATCCATTGAAGCAATCACAACCCTTACCACTAACAAAAAGCAGTTCAGTGTCCCAGACATGCTTAGTGAAAATGTCAGCTCTCTGTGCAGGAAAACATTCGCCTCCAGAGCTGCTTCCAAACTTCCTTAAGAAGACATGAAAGGTGCTGGCTTGAGACCTCAGACACAAGCAGCAGCCCTTCACAAGGCAGGCACAACTCTGAGAGCAAAGCAAGGTGTGTTTTTCTCTTCTCCTTCCACTTTCTCATATCTCATGCCAATCCCAAAGCAATCCCTACTCCTGCAGAGCAAGCAGGGGATTTGGAAGTCCATTCAGCACTGGGTCTCTCAGTGTAATCCCAGTTACTCAGCCTCCTCAGAGAACCCTCTGGATTCATATTCCCCAGCAAACAGCACTGGACATGTCTCTGAGGTTTTTCCCTCAGAAACAGCGCAGTGAGCAACCTTTTTGTCTGAGAAAGGCCTTGGGAGGCTTGAAGCTCTGAGCTGCACACACATTCTCAACAGCATCAGATGTGATGATATTCAGCATCAGAGCTGAGTAACACAGGAAGACAACGTGCTTAGGGCTTAAAAGAAGGGAAAAAAATCTCCCATTTCAACCACAAAAAAAAAAAAAAGGCAAATATCAAAATAGCAAAGTTTCTCTTGATGAGTAAATCCAAATATGTGCCCATTTGTTTTCAGGCAAGCGAGTCCTCCTCAGACAGCCCAGCTTTGGTAAATCCATCAGATTCAATACAACAGGTAACAAACTTCATTGCAGGATTGCAAGGCAATCAGGACTAGGAAAAACATAGATTACAGGATCAGACAGTGTGTTGTCCACTGTCCTGTATCCTACATATGTCCTGCTCTAAGAACCTACCTCTTCCCAAAAGAGAGAAAGAAAACAAAAAAGATGGTTTGAGTTCTTGACTGTGTTTGTATTAAATCAAAAGATTAAACAGTGAGAAAATTTAGCTATTGAAATCCTGATATTTTTATCCTACTTTGTTTTAAAAAAATGCATCATCATGGGAAAAATACATATCCAAACAACTCAATGGTGACAAAAAGGCACTTTTTTACCCTCCTGCTTTACCTCAGTTTCAGAACTTAGTTCTCTGAGCTTGCTGTTCTAGAGTACCACTTCATTATTACATATCTTATACATTGGCTTCTAGAAATGACAAATGGGCTGTCAGTTTTACTTTCTTATATCAAGACAGAAAAATAAAATAAAAAAATTAACATGAAAACCCAAGTGTTCTATATTGAATTAAAACAGGATACCAATTAGTGAAAAGATGCACCTCTTTTTAAATCAATATAACAAAATTAATTATGTCAATCAAATAACAAGTATACAAACATTGAGAAATCAACATTACACTGTTAGCTAAATTAACTAAATATATAACTTCACAGTATTACAATGGAACAACAGAGTAACACAGTCAAGTGTCAAGCCCTCAAACTAAAATAACAGATTATTGCCACTCACTAAAGTAACACTAGGAGAGTTTAAGACAATGACAACATCCTTCAGTTTCAATTACCTTACTTAATATAAATGTACTTTGAGTGTGCACTAGGTACTTTTTCCTTTTATTACAATAGGGCTCATACTCTATCATTCTCTTTTTCAAAAGGACACAGTAAGCTTTAAAAAAAATGTCTAATAGTTAAGTCATGCAACAGCTTAAAATGCAACCATTATTATGAGAAAATCTGACTCAGTGAGAAGTTTTGGTTTAAGTTTAGGAAATCATTAAAGAACTCTGCTGGGAATCTCTCATGTGCACAGACAAATGAAAACCAAGAGATAACTGTAACTGCCCCCTGCAAGGCAAAAAAAAAATTTAAAAAAATTAAAAAACATGAGAGCAGGATAAATTATTTACTGCTTACCTTTTTGAGATCTTGTCACTGGCTATAAGGACTCAAACCCTGAACTTACTGCCACACACAAAATTTCATTCATTCTTATGCTGGCTTCCCCAGTGACTCAGAGATCTTTAAATTCTTCCTCTGCTGAACGACCTGCTGAGGAACCAACTTCAGTTGTGTCTGTGCATAACAGCATTTTTTGGTTTTCCTTCCTCTGGTCTTTACTTCTTGAAAGGGCATGTCCCACTCACTGCAGCTCTCAATACAGTTCAGCATTTCAGGATCATTTAGGATCATTTTTTTAGGCCCAGATACAGTCATGTCAGGATGATCAGGGTGATTTTCAAGGCAGGCAGTGAGCTAAGATGTAGGTGGGTATTTTCTATGAAGTTTGTGTCATCTTCCAGTTAAATCAGGGGCACAAGTTCTGCTGTAACCAAAACCAGTTTTACTCTTACAATCAAACCAACCTTAGTTCCAGGTATGCATTTTATTGAGATTTATCCTGTCCTTAGTACTTAGGCATGGTTTCCTGGTAAGATCTGTTGCTTATTTGGAGGGAATTTTAAAAGAATAAATATAAACTCATACAAATTCTAGTGGCTTTTACACTATATTAAAATAATTTAATTTTATATAATTTTTAATTTATTAATCCTGGGTTCAAATAGGGTTTAGATTTATATCCCTCCCAAAGCTTATAATAATGGTTTTCAATAGTTACACAGGAAAAGGGCTGCATTCTGCATTTCTGCAGTACCAAACATAGCAGTAGCCATTTCCTTTTTGTGATAGCAGATAACAAGCCTTTCAAAGCCACAAAGTGACAAGAACTAATAAAGACCAGGCATTATCCACCCTCACGTTTCCATTAAAAGTTCTATAAGCATCACAAAAGCCTCATCAGAGCAGTACACTATAGTTCTCCCAACACAAAAGCCAATATACAGTGACCAAGAAGATGGAAACCTACAGGAAGTTTCTATTTCTCTTAGCCTTCAAGGCTACATTCAGATTTTTCCATTCTGTTCACTGATCTCAGATAGAAAGGTAAATGAATGCTAGTCCAATTTAAATCCTTCTTGCTGCAAGAGTGAATGCACCCAACGAGAAATTTGATGCAGAAGTTAGGTCCTAATTAGCTGAGGCTAAAGCACCCAAGCACTCCAAATATCAGTTCAGCCTGATCTTAGGGTAATGCAATTTCAGAATAGAGCCCTTACTGGCAAAGTGAAATCAAACACTGGCTACTACAGAGAGGTTAATGCAGAAATTAGGGGCATTTCCTTGAAGGATTAAAGACTTGGGGGGTGGAGTGGGACGAGATGGGAGCAGGAAGAGGAATGGAAGAAGGGAAGAGAAAGAGAAATCTTAAGCCTGGATACTTCCTGTCTCACTGAGGTGTCTTTCTGGAATTATGCTTTCTCTGGTAACTGTACAAGCACCTTCTCATTGTACTCCTCGAGGAAAATAGTGAATTAGACATTGTGGTTATTATTTATACATTTCAAAAGATTAAAAGGAAAGGAACACAGTCTACTCTCAGAAATCTATCTCCAAAGGGCAAAAAATGCACATGCAACAGAGAGGTAAGTAACTAACACTTTTCTTTCATAGATCAAGGGAAAAAAAAAACATTTTATAAGGGAACATACTGTAGTAAAAAGAAAAATCCATGAGCTGGATGGAAAAAGCCAGACTTGTAAATTTATGACATTATTTTTTATGTCTCAGCATCCTGCATGTCCAAAGAGTACCAAATGATACAGCAAATGAAAGGCAAAACTGAAGAAATACACATCCAGAAAATGTCCAATGGGATGAAAAGTCTTCTCAAGCTACCAGGGCCTGAGAGAAGAGGAGAATTCCAAAGGCATTTCCAGTCAAGCAGCATTAATCACACCAACATCAGCTCCAGTTACCCAAACAATGCTGCACACAGCCTGATTGCTGTGCATGCATGTGAATATATCCACGTGTGCACTGCCATTTACTAGAACAAATCCACCAAAAAAGTCTACTTAGCTTGCATAGGTCCTCCTTTTTAAGACCTTTGAATTTTTGCTGCAACAGAAATTTCCAAGTTTTTAACACTGATTTCAGTCTGACACGTGGCAAAAGAAGACCTCATGGTTACCTCAGTAATAAATTCTGCACCTAAAAGCCCAAATACATGATCAGTACAGAACATTCTAAAGAAGAAAGAATTGTTCAGAGTTTATAGTCTCCACTAAAAAGGGCACTAGGGAAGACAATTCAATATTTAAAGCACAAAGAGCAAAGCCTGGGGCAAGAGGACTGCCACTGTAGTTCCTTGCCGACAAGGTCCAGGGGATAGAAAACCTCTATTTGCTGCAAACACAGGGACAGCAAATGATTTTTTTTCCTCTCCTACTTTTTAGGAAGACATAAGCCCAAAATGCTCAAAGGAGGAGTATTCTCCCCTTCCTCTAGGATCCTGCAAACCAGTAGGATTGCAGCATTTGCTTCCCCTCTTTTTTTTTTTTTTTTCCTCTGAGTCTCTTTTCCATGTCAGAAGCATGTGGTCACCAGAAGAGAAAGAATTAATTACCACTTGGCTTTGTCCAGGATGACTGATGAATATTCATTTGGTAGCTCAAATGGACTTTGCTTCATGATTAAGGAGGACTTCAGTGAACCAAATATTTCTATTACTAAATCACATGGTGCTTTATACAACCCTTGCCAAACTAAAGTGGAAAAACCATCACTGGCAAAAGAAGGGGCAAAGGGAAAGGGCTGCAGTGGTTTTGAAAGGCTTAAATATAGGAACAAATAAAGTATGCTTCCAAATATTTAACAATTAATTTTCATTAACTGCTTTGTTATGAATCCAAAAAAAGGATGGCACTGCAAGGAAAGAAGTGAGCCTGTGGTCAGCAAGTCTACAGTAAGCAATGTGTGAACAAGCTCTATTTAGAAATCCTCATCACACCAATTTTTAACCGAAGTACATGCTCCTGGGCAATAAAGTGAGTCACCACCATAAAGAAGGAACATTTATACACCAAAATAGCCACATAAACCTTTTGTCAACAGAACAATGCTGGCAGTGTTACAGATCATTTGAGCACAACTTTATTTTCAGAACCAAACATATGAAGTATATTCATTCAAGTTCAGGGCTAGACTCCTTGTAAAATTGTGTTAATAACAAAAGGCACCTTTTAGTCTACTGAACTTTGTAAATTTACACTCATATTAAAGACATTAAAGATACACTTTACCTGTGAATTTACTAAAGTCAGAGATTGCTCTTGATTTTGGTACTTGCTGGAAAGATGCTTCCCTCCATTCACCCAACACACTGAGAAAACTTATGTGAACACTTATAACTACTAGAAAACACTTATTTATGACCATTTTTGCTAACACAGGTGAGTTTCACAGAATTTTTTCTAACCAAACATCAGGAAAGCGTTGGCAAAAAAAAAGCATTACAGAAAACATTTTCTAAGTGTTATCCCACAGGATAACACCATGACACTGGAAACAAAGGTTCATGTATTACTACAAACAGGCTACGGTTGGAAAGGGACATAATTTGAGAAAGCAGACCCCCTAAGTCTAGTCTCTGTCACCACCTAAGTCACTGTTGCCAACTCTGCAATATAGGAATATTGTAAATTAAGGGGGTTTTTTCAGATTTTACCACTTTTCACAGTGTTAAAAAGTAAGATATTTTCTCTTTTTTTTTTTTTTTTAGTTATGTTCCTCATTTTTGTAGCTGTATGAATACGCTTGAGAACATTCTTGCAAAAGGCCCAAGAGCCAGAAAAGGACACATTACAAGCTACCTTTACTCTGAGCAATTCTCAAATAATTTTCATTCTACTGGTGGAAGGATAGGAGAATTTTTTAATTTCTGCACTTCACTAACATTTTACATTCATGCAGCACCTTTTTCTTGGAAAAATCCTGTCGAGACCCAAAATTACCTCACTTGACTATCACAGTGTGGCACTACAATGAAAAAATAAATCTTGGTTCAGGGGCTGTTTCCTTGTATGCTGACCTGAGATCCTTGCAGAGTTCCCATCTTGGCAGATGAGGCACCCTGACATCCTTCATCCCCCAGACTGCCTGACTTGTGTGAAAGGCTGCAAGCAGAGGACAGGGCAGGTTTGACTTGTCTGGGCTCGCTTACTTCACTTTGTGGGCTTGAAGTTGTACCAAAAGGAGCAACTCCAAGCCACAACAGCTCGCAAATCCACTTAGAGTAAGTGGATTACAGTCAGGCTTTTACAATATCAATGACTGTCATGTTGCAGCACATTTGGGTTATGATCATTTCTGTTACCTTCCCTTTGAATTAAACAGTCAGAGCAGACAGCCAGGGAAAACACAGGTATTACTTCTAATAATCCAATTCCACAGCAAGTCAATGGGAGAAATAAGTAGTGTTAAAGCTTTTTAAAATTGAATTAGATTTTTTAACAAGGAGTTCACACAGTCAGCTTAGTAATTGGTGTTCTGAGATCTCCAATTTAGAGGCTTCTGCCTGCATTAGAAACATGCTCAGGTCAGTCCATGTCCATAAGTATATCCTGCTCATGGATCATGGATAAGATATGCCCTTGTGACAGGCTGACCCCAACCAACAGCCAAACACCCACCCTGACTCCCTCTCACTCCTTTCCTGCTGAACGGGGACAAAACAAAAGAAAGGCTACACTTATGCATTGAGATAAGGACAGCTTGATGGAAAGGGAAAGGGAAAGGGAAAGGGAAAGGGAAAGGGAAAGGGAAAGGGAAAGGGAAAGGGAAACGGAAAGGGAAAGGGAAAGGGAAAGGGAAAGGGAAAGGGAAAGGGAAGCTTCCTATACCATACAAGTCAAACAATGGATTCTTTTCCACCTGGGATAGATCTCCCTGAGGTACACGGCAGACTTCCACGTTCTCCTGCACCAAGTGCACCTGGGTCCCTGAGCAAAGACAATCCCACAAATGCACTTTCCTTTTTCCAAGGCAGAGCAGCCCACGCTGCCTTTCCCAGTGCACCTACAGTGTAGCCAGTTTGCCATGCCTCACCATATTGGTATCACAGACACCTCCCTCCATCTGCTCCAGGGAGATTTTACCTACATAGCTCACTTGATTGCAGTGCATGTTTCACATGTGTAATGGCCTCAACAGTCAGGGCCCACCCCTCAATCACAAACCCATTTTTTTCAGTGCATCTGTCCCAGTTATGGTCCTTATATTGAATTTTTCAAGCTTTTTTATCCTATTTTCTCCCCATGTCCTGTAGGGGAAGAATGTGAAAGTGGCTCAGTGGGCATCTAGCTGCTGGTCAAGTTTAACTTGACACAGTCTTTCTTTTTTGTTTCATCCAACAATAGGCATAGATTTTAACCAGTAACTTCCTAAACTGCAAGCAAATGCTGCTGGCCCAGGTCAATCCAGCACCACCCAAAGCTGCTCCCTTTAAGACATTTCTCAGAGCAGGAGAAGGCTCTTGCCCAGAGCAAAGGTCAGGCTTGCCTCAGATGACCTCCTTGAGTGAGTTTTTGAGTATAATATCAGTAAGACAAAATGCAAAGCTAATGAGAAATGCATGTGATTAGCACTTCTGCCCACAAGGACAAGACTGCCTATCAAGGTGTCACACATTCAATGAAACTTGGTTAAATAAATCATCTTTTAAATCAACCTTTGCCCAATCGAAGTCCAGTCTTACTTATACGTACAGCCACAGGAGGAACAGCAAAAGACAGCTCCAGTGAAGGGTGCTCTACCTTGATATACAGGTAAGAAATTCCTTTTTTCCTAATCCCTTTTCCCTTTGAAAACTCCTTTTTGCCATACAAATAATTTTGCACAGATCAAAAGGTGTTGTATGCAGTGCATTGTAACCTTCTCTCCACATCTAAATATGAAGAAATCATTTTTCCCATAAAGCCTACTGTTTCTCCAGCTCTGTGTAGTACTGGGTTTGCATGTTAATTTCTGGAATTATCACAGATTCCCAGTGTTTGTCAAGAAAAGCTGCTTTGAATTGCAGCTGCAATTGTACTTGCAATTGATACAATCTGATGTGTTCTAAACCATGTTCAAATAACAGGAAAGTTCATCCCTTTATTAGTTAATGTCAGTGCAATACACAGAGACCCAAAAATGCTCAAGGCACCTGACAGTGGACTACAAGTGAATCATGATTTGCAGGCTGCATATCCTTGCAAGCTGAAATTCCTATATTCTCCAGCTCCAGTGACATCTGTGCCAAACTCACACCACACATCCAGGCTGTTCTGTGTCACCTTGCTGCCCAAGTACCATCAACAGTGCAGCTTCAGCTCCCGTAGCAGACTCTGCAGCATGGGTAACCACAGCAGTGGCTCTGCACTAGATTGCTCTCACAGAAGGATTTGACTGCCAGCAGATCTAAAGAACTGACTTATGTCAGTAAAGAGAGAGGAAAAAAAAAGTCTTTCCAGTAAAATAATAACGAAGGTTGCTAATTACCTGGATTTTCCAACTGGAGGAATTTGTCTTCATTTGTCTTGTTCCCCTGTCTTCATGGATCTTTGGTAGGACAACATCTTGGGAGATGTTCCCTGGTCCCACCTGTTATTTACCTATGTATGTGGCATTCCTGCATGACAAGCTTCACCCAAACCAGAGTTTCTTTACATCACAGCAGTTTAGGTAGGAGGGGGCCTCTAGAGGTTGCCTGGTGCAATGCCCCATAGAAAACAGGGCCAGCTTAGATCAGGTTGCTCAGGGCCTAATCAGGTATCTCCAAGGACAGAGATTTCACAGCCTCTCTGGGCACTTCTAGTCGTGTCTGACTGCCCCCAAGAGGAAAAGCTGTCCTTATGGATGTCTGGTTGGAACTTCTCTTGCTGTGCTGCAGCCTCTGTGTGTTGCCTCTCATCCTCCCACTGTTAATTTCCAAGAAGAATCTGGCTGTGTTCACACAATCCAGTTAGGCAGTGGGAAGATATCAGTAAGATCTTCCCTTTACTTTCTCTTCCTAAGACTGAACAAATCCAGCTCTCTCAGCCTCCATAAGTAAGGGTTTCAGAACCAAAATTCCCTCTGCAAACTAGCTCAAATATGCCAATTACCTGGGGAGATCAAAACTGGGGACAGCCCTCATGTGGCCCCCCAAGTGTCAAAGGGAGGGGAACAATCCCTTCACTCCAGTTACAATCCCTTTTCCCCAAACTTCATTTCCTCTGTAAGACTTAATCCTGGTATTACACCCTCTCCTCAATCCTTACTGTGTTTTCACAGGCAGAATTTTCTTATTTCAGTTCTGCATTTTGCTTAACTTGCTATCTCTGAGATACAGAGGCACAAAAAGCAAGGAGGGTCAGGGAAAAGGGTTTGGTTTCTTCTCGCTAGCCTTGTTAACTAAATCCAGCTTTGCACAGCTGGATTTTCTGGGGCCAAGAAGAAAAAACAAAAAAACAAAAAACCCCTAAAAACTCCACACTAAAAAAAAAAAAAACCAGGCCAAGAATTCTGAGAATTCTGAAGCAAACTCTCTCGACATGTAATTATAGGGAATATACCCTAGGTAAGCTTACTGTTCTTACTCACAGGTATTTTTTCCATCCTGTCTGGTAGAGATGACTTCTGCTCTGCATCCCCGGGAGTGTACAGTGACCAAGAAGCCCCAAAAGAAATATGGCTTCTTCCTGCGCATCGAGCAGGACACGGCAGGGCACGTCATCCGGAACGTGGGACACGACAGCCCGGCCGAGAGGGCTGGCCTGCAGGATGGAGACAGAGTGCTCAGGGTTAATGGTGTCTTCGTGGACAAGGAGGAACATGCACAGGTACAAACCTGTTCAGTCTGGGATCCACACCGTGCCCCTGGCCCACAGCTGCGGTGTGAAGCTTTTTCTTCCAGTTTTCATGGCTAGGAAATCCAGGAGCAGAGCCAACTGCTCTGAGTGTCCGCCTGCATCATTCATTACCCACCACGGGCATGGAATGTCTTTGGGATGCCCCCCTAGTGCATGAGCAGGGGGTGAGAGAACAAAGACTGGACAGTGCAGCTTTTCCTGGGGAAAGGTTTTAGCTCCATCACTCCAGTTCCTGCTTCCATTTCCCCTTGTCCACTACAGGTGGTGGAGATGGTCAGAAAGAGCGGGAATTCCGTTGTGCTCCTTGTTCTGGATGACGCATCCTATGAAAAGGCACAACAGGAGGGAGTGAACTTGGAAGAGCTGGGTCAAAAGGCATCCACAGGACAACAGCAGGAGCAGCAGTGCCCACCATCCACGGCCAGCAGAGGAACCACTGCAGCCCCACAGCCCTGGCTCTGCTACCTGGTGAAGGAGGAGACAGGCTACGGCTTCTCCCTGAAAAGCACTGAAGGTGAGAGCCTGCAGAGAAGAAACTGGATATATATATATATACACATATATATGTATGTATTTGGCAGCAGAGACAGAGGTAACCACAGTTAACATGTGGGGGCTAATGGGGACACACAAACTGTTCTTGTTAACAGAAAGGAAGTGAGAAGTAGCAGGATGAGTTCAGATCCATCTCCAGTACATTTCTGTACAGCATCTGCAGTACAAGGTTTTCTGAGAACCATGTTTCTCATGCAGTGGAAAACAGATGAAAAAAGAAAGAGAAAAATAATAAGCTATTTTCTGCTTGTTGTTTAAGCCCACTTAACAAAACCAAATTTACAGTCCCTGCTCAAATACTAGATATACACTCAACGTGCTATGGTAAGTCCTGTTCCATTCCTCAGAATCACCTCAGGAATCAGCACGTGAGGTTCTAGACAGCTGTAAGAAACACTTTCTCTTATTTGTAAGTTAATTCATTTAGAAAGAAAAGGATTTTGAACCTTTTCCATATATGCCTTTTTTCCAAGGCCAGTCAACGGAAGAGGGAGGTCTGGAAAGCACCACCTCTAAAGAGCCCTCTAAAGGGTATTTTGGAATGCAATATAATTGAAGGATCAAACATAGAAGGCTTCAAAACACAGGAAATTATGACATGTATAAAACAACAGTAAAAGCAGCTTCTCTCTTCAAAATGATGGGGGGAGAGGAGGGTGGGAGTGAGCAGGAATCAAATCCCTTTCAGCTATGTTAATCAGCCCCTTTGCACTCCTGGTAGGGAAAGAAACACCAGTTTGAGCTGCAGATAGTGAACAAATATGTCCCTGAACCACTGAAGTGATTTTTCCAGGCCAGAGTAAGAGACACAGGAGCGTCTGTGTGGAAGGTTCGTGGTGCTCCTGTAATCTGTGTGCAAGCAGAGGCCAAGAGTCTCTGAGGACATCAGTGCTGAGTTTCCCTAACCACTATATTCAGGCCTATTGCAGTGACTTACCCTGTGTAATGAGTTTTCATTTATTTCAGGACAGAAGGGGCTGTTCATAGTAGAGCTTTCATCACAAGGAGCAGCTGCAAAGGCCGGTGTCCAAAACAATGATCGCCTGATTGAAATCAATGGAAAAAATGTGGAAAATGACACACACGAGGAAGTGGTGGAAAAGGTATTGATTTATCTTCTGTTCTGGCCTACTTTCACAGCAACCTATCAGGGTTACTGAGGAGGGCAGGCTGGCTGATTTAGGCACTTCACAGTAAATCTTGTGAGCTGCTGTTCATGTACCATCAACACACCAGCGTAGCCCTCTGTGCTGGCTCTCTTATCAAGCAGCCTCTTGAACTGCCTCTCAATGAACACTGCCACCAAGACAGGCCAAAGAATTTTAAATAACACAAGTATACTGCTGCCAGGAACCCTATTAAATAAATTCATTTCCTAGAAGTCCTGGAAATGCTCCTAATGGCAAGAGGGCAAGTCATCAAATGTGGTTTCCGGGGCAGGAAGAGGGAAGCCTCTGATGATACAGTCAGCATGGAGCAGGGAAGACTTCATGATTTTAGACAGTAGACCCTTTCTCCTGTGAAGAAGTCCAAAACTCATGCAAATTACTGTGCAAGTAATTTCACTAATTGGCTGCAAAGAACATTGCTAATGAGGCTTCCAGCTTTCTGCTGTTGGCACTGCGAAAACGCTGCTGGAGCTGAAGAGATTTCAGAGAGCCATGAGACTCCAGCATTCCAGCAGCATTCAGTGCACACAGCTAACTACAGAATCATCCAACACCTGTGTTTTGTTGAGCTACAGGAACATCAGCAGAGAGTGACACTGGTTAAGATGAGTAAAAAACACCCATTAGAGTAGAAAGAACTAGGAGAAAGACTTGGAGAGGTTGAACAGACAGAAATAAAATTCACCTCAGAATCACTAATACAAGGAGGCAGAGGAGGACGAAGAGTGACAGAAAATTGATTCCTGTCACTGTAATGTAAAATAGTGGTATAGATGGCACGGTAAGTCTATAGTGTAGAGTTCCACACCTAGATTAGCCAAATACTATCTACTCAGGCTCCCTGGATTCTACAGCCCCGTATGCCACCACCATGGCCCTCCACACGTAATTCCCTACAGGTCAGGAACACAGTTATGAAATATGGAAAATTTCCTCATATATTACATTTCCCAGATTTTGTCATGGTCCAGATTTCTGACTGGGCGTGGGAAGAAAAATCAATTTATAGTAGCATGGTCTGGACTAACAGCACCCAGACTGCACTATGTGTCAGTGCACCAGTTACCAAACACCCGCAATTCCCACATGCTGTTGAAGGGGTGACATCTGAGACTGTACATGTGCTGTCACAGGTAAAGAAGTCTGAAAATCATGTTATGTTTCTACTTTCAAATGAAGAAACAGACCGCTATTTCACAAGCCAGAGGATGGCACTGAGCAAAGAGAGCGCCAGCCTAGGGCTGCTTCCCCTCAAACCACGACTTATTGAGATCCAGAAAGGAAAAAGCGGTTATGGATTTTTTCTACGGATGGAACAAAATACTGGTGGTAAGATCCAAGTTAACGCACAGACCATGACATTTGCTGTTCCATTTCTTCCTATATGATGTTTGCAGCCTTCATTCTCTTTGGCTTCTTACTGGCCATCTAGGAAAATCTTCAGGGAAAGCAGCTTCAACCTGAAGTGCAATTCTGACCATTTATCTTTGCCATGCTTTTAAATGTCCTTAAAACTCACCAAGCTCTGCCTTCACAGCAATCTTTCTCCCCTTCTTGTCTTAGACCACATAATCAAAGATGTTAATTCTGGAAGCCCAGCAGCCATGGCAGGTCTAAAGGACAATGACATCTTGGTGGCTGTCAATGGTGAGCGAGTGGATGGGCTGGATCATGAAAGCGTAGTGGGAAAAATTAAGCAGTCTGAGGAAAGAACCTCCCTGTTGGTGGTGGATAAGGAAACTGACAGCATGTACAAACTGGTAAGAAAATGCAAAGTACGGCTAGGAATTGATAATTTATCCCAATGAAACAGCCAATTTGCTCTGACACTTTTTCAACTTGCAGGAAATGTCTAAGAGACACCTGTATTCCAGCAACTCCACTTACACTTGTACAGGAAGTCACTAAATACCCAAATCTTTGGCCTCTTCCTGATATTTACAGACACTCTTGGAACAATTCTAAATTCAAACACATCACAAGAAAGGTTAAGGTTTGCTGTTACGACATCAAATTCAGAGCTACATGACTATGTAACCATTCATGAATAACGAAGTTCCCTTCTCACATAGATCAACACTGTAGTTTTCCACTCAGACAGAATAGAGAAGAATTTTTCTCTGCAGCTAAAGTCTGAGTCGTTAACAAAGTTTCAAACAAAATAGGTCAAGCGTGAGAGCCTGAAACAGATTTCACAACAGAAATTTTTATTTTAATGTAGTTTTGTCACTTTTTTCAGGCTCAAATTTCCCCTTTCGTATACTACTACAAAGCACAGGATCCAACCCCAGCTAAAATGGAGGAAAGAGTGGAGTTGCACAGTGAGCAGAAAGCGAACCACAAGCCAAGGATCTGCAAGATGGTGAAAGGGCCTAATGGATTTGGCTTCAGTTTAAACATGATCAAGAACAAACCTGGATTGTTCATCACTGAGGTACTAACAAAGAATGAGGAGCAAGGGAGAAGCTCAAGCAGTCTGTTGGACAGCTTCCTCCCCTCCATCCTGCAAACAAATGCAAGAAAAGCCACGCAAGTCTCTTTTCCAATGTTCTCAGATCAGAGCTAGAATTAAGTCAGAATGACATTGTTGGCCCAAGATAAAAAATGAGCACCAGAAAACATTCCTTTTCTGTTAGACATCTGGAGGGAAGGAGAATTCAGCTTTTGCATAATTCTTGTTTTTATTTATGAGTCTGGCACACCAGAATTAGTATTTTAGACAGAGTTGGTTTTTACTGTAGAACAGCTAAATTATAGGAGAGACACCTTTCCCTACTTCTACCCACCTTCTCTGAATTACACAGCTGGTAAAAGCCAAACTCCTTCAGTCCCAAATTTCACCTGTAACTTCAGCTTTCTTCAGAGGAGGAGTTCCACTCATTAGTAAGGGGTCTGTGAATTGTACTAAACTTTCAAGTTATTCGACAGAGACCTCCAAGGAGTTAGAGTTTTTCCACCTATCTTCATGGTTCTACCATGCCACATTCCTATAATATAAGTCTGTCAAGATCAAGAAGCGTCTTAGAATCTCAAACTGATGGGCTCCGTGTTTGTTGTCTGGGCCCACTGCCCATCCCAATCCCTTCCTGCCCCACGCATGCCCCCTTTCCCATGCTTATTTCACCATCCGCTAAGGAAAGCAGTTAACACAGCCAACCCTCAGCTGTTAATGCATCCATCCAAGTTTTGTGCCAATGTCCTGCTTTGAACTCCCCTCTGCAGGTACAAAGCCAGGGGCCAGCTGGCAGAGCAGGTGTGGAAAACGACGACTTCTTGGTGGAAGTGAACGGAGTGAATGTGACCAACGAGTCCTATGACAAAGTGGTGGCAAGGATCCAAAGCAGTGGGGACAGACTGGCACTGCTGGTGTGCAGCAAAGATGCTTACAGGTACTTCCAAGGCCAAAACATTCCCATCACAGCCTCCATGGCAGATTCAGACACTGCCGAGTCTCCTGCTTACACAGAAAACCACCCAACAGAGCCAGAGAGGAACTCACCTGAGCCAAGGGAAAGGGTGAGTAATCCTGCATTAGGCAGATGCTGAGGCATCAAACAGGGGATAGGAAATAACTTTCTTTTCAAGTAGTAAGTTTACCAGAGCTAGGATTGTTAACTTGAGCCTGGATTTTTGCAAGTTATTAAAAGGAAAGCTGTTAATTATCACAATAACTCTTATTTTCCCCGCATGTAATACAGGTGAGTATCTTTAATGCAAGATTAAATCACACAAAGAATGCACATACCAGAGATTTTAGGGAACAAAATAATCCAAATACAGTAATCCCAATGATGGGAAATAGGCAATACAATTGTGGAAGTGGAGGGGCAAGTGGTTAAATACACAGAAAACATAAACAATGTTTGTGAAAACCACATGAAATATTTTTAAATGGACCACTTTGGAGAAGGAACGGGAACTGATAGGTTATGATGACATCTTCTAGGCAATGTGCTGATTTGAAATTATTTTACTCACTTCATGCCACTAGAAAGAATCTGAAGCACAACTAAAGTCAGAAAGGCAAGAAGGTATTACTTCTTGAAAACACTTTTAACCCTCTGTGTGGTCAGCCTTAAACATTAAAATGCTTATTTTCTGATCATGCAAAAGAGACAGACAAGGTAAGACCAATAGTGTTTCCCATTTATTTTTCATTAGCCTTGTCTGCAAGTTTTTTCAAGAATGTCCTAGTCCTCAAGCTGCATTTTGCAGAAGTTAGCACTACTTTTGTGTTCAAATTGAGCAGATAAGGAAATTCAACAATAGAAACCCTCTATTGAACAAATTTCTCTCAAAATTTCTCTCTTAACCAAAAAAACCCTTCAACAACAGAAATGGTATTTGCTGGTTCATTCTGCCATCTGAACAAGTGTGTGATTAGTGCAGATGAAAACAGGAGTCTACAACAGTGCAGACCATCAAACATGTTTACAAACTGAAAATAATCACAAAGTCTTTGTTACTCCTCTGCAGACAGACTCATCCTCCTCCTCCCGATCAGCTGCCTCCACAAGAGCGGACGGTGACAACAGTGATGACACAAAGTTGTGAGGAGGCAAAACTATGCCAACAACAAAAAAGAAACCTGCCAAATCTTTTCTTCAGTTCCTCTTTGCTATTCCACCTCTCAGAACTTGGCTCTTCCAAGGAGTGCCAGAGCCATGAAGGACTGCAAACTCTTGCTGCAATAAACACTTCAGTGTAACTTGCATCCATTTAACACTCTGCAATTGTGCTCCACTGGCACAAATTCTGCCTTGTGAAGTGGGCACTCTGTCACTCACTACTGAAAAGGCTTAAAGAACTGCAACTTTATAATTAAGTGTCCTGCAGCAGAAGCTGGAAATGTTTTATAGATTCATAAGCATCTTAGGCTGTTATGGATAAGCTCTTAATAAAGAGCAATTGATTTCTGCCCATCTCCCAGGAAAGGCAGCTCTCCCCCTAATCCAAGTGCATCACCTCAATCTCAGTGGCCTCTCTTTGCTTACAGCAGTACAGCTGCTCTGAAATGGCATAAGCCCAGGTACTCTGTGCATTATGATCCTTTTTCCTGCTAACATTGCAGAAACTTCTTTCAAACATTAAGCTAATTTTGTAATTCACAACTCAAGATGTTTAATCACTATTTTGTCTCCTCCCCTCTGCACACAGCTGTGGATTAGAATGGTGTATGTAATTCAGTCATGCACATTTGTCTAACCCCAAGTCACTACCGTGTTGCCTTGAATGTGACATAAATGGTTCTGTAATACTGCTGCTGTGTACTTTGCTTCCTTGCTGTACACCAAAGACAATACACAAATAAATTGTTTAGAGTGGTTCTTTTCCCCCCTCCAAGTCTTACTCTTACCACCTACAATTTATGTTCCACAACAATTATAAAACAAAGCCTCAGAGAGTGGCCATGAGAACCTAAAAGTTTAAGTCACAGGAATAAAAATTTTAACATACAAAGTAAACAAGGCATGGCAGTGGTCTTCCACTTAACACTGAACTCTAGAAAAGAGGAACCCAAAACCTCAGTTCCACTTATGCACAGAGAGAAAAGAAAGTTGACACTCAGTAAGAGAAAGCAAATCTCCAGTTCCTAAGGATAGTAGGTACTAGTGATACACACTAGCACACACTACATACAGAAATGGAGTTCGCTCCACTCCACTCCTGCCAGACAGCAAATCCTAACCATCTTCTGTCTCAAATCCAGCCAAATCTTTGGGACTGACAAAAAACAACTGTTATACTTGCATTATTACAAAAGCTTATTTAATTCCGCAGACTCAAACATTCAATTCCAGAATTGCTGTCCTCTAAATCCCAATTATAAGTTGATTTTCAAAAGAAAAATCACATTTCTTGGTGCCTTCTGTGAAGATGTTGTTCCAACAGTAAGAGGTGTTCCCTCAGCCAGCCTATGACACAAATTCTGATGCCCCTGCATAGTGGTGTATCCAGGATTGCTTCCACCGCCTGGCAATGAACTGTTTCAAGTTTAATGCACACACCCCCATCCCTTCCAGCTGTGGCACTGAACAAAATGAGCCACAGAGCTTGATCATGACACGTGTGGAGGTTGAAGGAGCCAGAACACACAGAGAAGTCCTGTCTCTCCAAATTCTGCAGTTACACTGACAGAACACACAGAGCAGTCCTGTCTCTCCAAGTTCTGCAATCCACAGGAGTTGCAGTGCAGCTGACAGGACAGAGAGCAGTGCATGGCTGCAGCTATGCCTCAGAGGGCCATATGCTTTTCTGGGGCTTGTTTGTGTGCTAAATAGAGAAAGAGGATACTGGACAGGGCACTAACTAGGAATATCACATCAAACCAACGGTGATAGAAGTTGAACTGGAGCTCTCCCAGGACTTCTGTAATAATGGTGCGGTATTCCGGAGGCATGCTCATGCGGATCAGGAGCACTGATGACACAAAGTACATTCCCTGGAAGTTAAAACAGGCACAGCAGTTACTGCTTCACCACAGGCTCTGTGGCTAACAGGGGGCAGCACACAAAGATACTGTTATGTATGCATGCAGAAATGCACATGGGTGTGCCCACGATTCTCCATACTCACCATTATCTGTGCTAGCAGCAGAACAATAACATTGGAGGACTTGCTGCTGGAAATTGCATAGAAGAACTAGGGGAAAAAAACCAAAAACATTGGAAATAAGCAGTTAGGTAAGTCAGATGTGCCTTAGGACAGAGTGAAAGGTACATACCGTTCAATACCTTTTCATCTAAAAATACCCCACCAAAACCATACATTCTAGAGGGCTACCTGTGGCCTACTTTCATTAACCTCACACTTTCATAAACCTTTCATAAACCCTCGTCTGCATCAATCTCCCCCAGCCAGCTGCACCATGTGTTAAAAATCACAAAACAATACAGAGAAGTTTAAGCATAGGTACCAAAGGCCAGGTCAAGTCAATGAGTCACATGTCTGTTGAGTTAATGCCTTTCAGTCCTACCAGCAGCTTAAATTAAGTAATCCAAATGCTTTTAATCACCATCTCATCAACCTTACTAATAAGCCTTGGATACAGCATTATTTTGAACCCTTGCTTACATTTAGCATCTTATTTAACATCTAGATCCCTGACACACTGGGGAAATATCCTACAAAATGTATTCTTCCTACCTTCCTGCCTCTGCCAGAATTTATATTCAGATATTTAAACATAAATGCATATTGAAAGTTTATACAGTACTTATTCCATCAAAAGGTAAAGATCTGATAATTCATTTCTCTATGTAAAACCACTTAAGTGTCCTGGTTCTTACCTTTGTAAGTGTGATTAGCAACCCTCTAATAGAGGTAACAATGATTATTCCAACAAGAATAAAGGAAATGTGCTGAGACCAGAATTTGACCTGTATCAACAAGAAGAACACAGTTAAAACTTTAACACTAACTTCATTTACACCACATTGTATAGCTGCCAATTCTTCAGGGTCTTTGTCTCTTCTAATTGTACAGATATCTACTGTAGACAGGTTTATGTAACAGACATTTTCACAAATGTATTAGCAACTGTTTACTCCAAACACAAGAGAAGGAGATTTAGTTTACACCAATCACAAAGAACCCCATTTTCACAGAGATACGTTTTAAAAGTTTAAATGACAGAACAACTATTTGCAAAAACAATCAAAATTACTCTGTAGCTGAATATATTAACCTAAGCAGATTGTCTAAGGTGCTTCTATTTCTCCAAAACAAAAAAACTGCCTTTCTGGCAAGACCACATCACCATCTCAGCATAAAATCAGTGCGAAAGCAACGTTCATGGTGCATTTTCCTTTCCTCTTCAATAAGTCAAAACCCAAAGCCACATTCTCATGGTCTATCACTTTCTCCCTAGCAGCAGGATGATGTTATTTAGATAAGATATGAGTTGCTGAAAAGGCTGTAAGAATTAAAAAAGGCTCACATCAAACTGGATTCCCAGGTAATTTACAGTGATCTCAATTCCTCTTGTGACTGGATCAGTCTTCCCCACACGGTCAAATACAATATTGATGGTTGCCTGCAAGAGAGATGGATTTACATTCAAGCAAAAAGGCAAAAGCATTTCTCACTCTCCCAGGTGAGGCTCATGCATGACTCTTCTATTGTACCACCAAGGAAAGGGCAGGGGGTGGTCAGATTGCCGAAGAAGGCACAAAACACATCCATTTAAGAATTACTGGTCTAATGCTGTATAGAAAAAGCCAGATCCAGAGTTTTATTTCAACCAAGGGCCAGTTTCTTTCAGAATTTCTGGCTTTTAAAGAAACTAGAACATTACTTAATGAACTGCATGCGTAGCATAATCTATGCAGGGTATATTTGCATACACCCACAAAAAATGCAACAAAACATTTACGTACCATGAAGATTTTCCAGACACAATAGATGGAGAAAAAATAACCCAAAAAGTTAAAGTATTTTCCCTGGAAAGTTTTGGAATACTCTATTCTCTCCTGGAAATACAAAAAGAGGGAGAGGGAGTAGAACATAAAAAAATACATCACTTTCACTATCACCCACAACATAAAATTGTAATGGAGCACCAACAGTAGCAAACACAGCCCTATCTTTCTACATCTTGTAATTCAAATGTTTCTAAACCCTTAAGTGTTAATTCATAAGCTTGTGAATGGTTATAGGGCCATGGGGCAGACTCAAGGATGGAGCTGAACTGGAAGGGAACTGTCATCCAGCCCCGAAGTTAAAGAAACAGATCCCCACTCCACTGCATTACAACATTTCACCATTTACCTATTGAACAGGCTTCAATTTACAGTAACATGTGTACTCTTTCAAACTACCCTGACCTCCCAACACCCATCTGGGCAGTTATTTGCTGTGTACCTTTGTTGCATGCAAGTCAGCAGTTTCCAGGAAAAGCTGCCGACTCAATTCTTCCAGGGCATCCACTTCTTGCTGGATAAGGGACAGATCTGGCAAACCAACACAGTCAAGGCTAGAACACATAATGAATTCTTCATTAAGAACAAAACATTCCCTAACTTCAGCCCAAGGACCACATCTAATGGTTTGGTCTCTTCTTAGATCCAGCTCAGCTTTGTCATTCAGTCTTCATGCTCCTCATTAAAACAGCACCAAAGAAATCTCAAGAATGAACCTGATGCACACTACTCCAGTTTAAGGAAGTAGGCAGGACACATTAAGCAGTCGTGCAACCAACTCTTTATTTCTTTGCCTGGGAAACACATCACAGAATAGAACCAGAGTGCTCAAAAACTGCTGCTCCACTTTGATCAGTGTCCCTTGCCACTGAAGTGCATCTCACAATATGTCATCTCAGATCATCTTCATAAACAAAACTGCTGAGTAACTGCTGCAAGAGATTAGTGATTACTATGAAGAGTCTGTCAAATAGCCAAATTCTGCTTTTAGCAGCTGGAGTGAAAGGAGAGGAAGAAGAGTCCTCAGCCTCAAATATGCAAAATGCACACTTCAAATGGTGTGACAGAAATTGTTGGTAAGCAACTCTGTTAGAGAAGTACAGACCCTTGTCATTCCCAAGAGATTCCTCCTACAGGGAACTGGATGATCTTTAAGGTCCCTTCTGACCCAGACCATTCTATGATTCTGTGGTAAGTGTGCACATCAAGTGTCCCCTGATCCACTGTACACCTCACCCATGGTGATGCAACAGAACATTTATAGAGCAAGGCAGAAACATAAAACTTCTGCCAGTGTCACAGTAAAACTGTACCCAAGGCCTAAGCAAAAGGTCAGACAGTGCCGGGGAACAAATTTCCCAGGAGACATTAGGCTTGAAACGTGTTGAAACACAAATGCTTTGTGACTGTCCCAACTAACACTCTACCTCTCAGAACAAAGAAAGCTGGATCCACCTCCCAAGGCAGGTGACAGCACGCAGATGAAGGATACTTTCACTGCCAGGAACAGATGCTGTAACACTTCTTATCATTCCCCAGAAGCCAGTGGGTCTGTTATGCACTTCTCCTCTCTGGAACATTGTCCTGTGAGCCACTGCTATCCTGAAAGAACAGAAAACACAAGTCCTTAGGAATATTATATTTTTATGAAAAATCAAAACAAGAAAACAAAAAGAAAAAATCCACCAGTTTCTTAGAAGATGCTGTTAAACTAAATTCACTGAAAAGAGATAACCCTTTTTTCTTTCCTTAAACACCAATCCCACTACATAAAATTATCCTGATTAGCTCTTGAGTAGAGTCCAGATCTAATCAAGTGAAATTCAATGAGACACTTCTCGAGTCTTCCATTCAGGATCCTGTTTCAATCCTAAAGGGATCTAAACCCAGTTAAAAATTCAGAATTCAAATGGATTTCTCAGTCATATGATTAACTGCTTTCCTTTCCTCAAACACATGACTGTGTTATCTCAAGCTCAGGAATTAGAAGACTTCTCATGCTCCTCCCTCCCCTTGGACACCTCTTCTTTATCACGGCACATCCGCCTTTTCCATGGAGCTATGAGCTCTGGATGGTGTGCAGAGCACTCTCTGATATGCTGTCACTCACTGCTGGGCTGCATGACAAGCTGCTATGAAGCAGAAACACACAAATCCATTCTTGGAGTGAACCACTGGATGCTTCAGGCGATCTGAATGTGCCTCCTGAAGTTAATTCCAACACTCCAGCAGCAGCTGCGTATCGTCCCTCACACTTCCATGTGCACCACGGCACAGCATAATCCCCACGAGCAGTGCTGGCTTCTGGTCTCATTCCCTCACATTTCTCCCCACTGAAATTTGTGAGCAAGTTATCCATTCCTAAGCTGAAAACTATTCACAGGATTCTCAGGATGATCCATGATTCTGTGATGTTTACTCCCCTTCCTGTAGCTGCAGCCAGCATTGCTACATTTGGCACTGAGCCCTCTTCAAGGCTGTTGATAAGCAGTGTAATAAAAAAAATTCAAAAATCATTCCATCATTCCTTCCACATCAGCAAAAGAAACACCCTTGGGGCACCCTACATATACATAAAAGCACATATGGTCACAGACTACAAATAACAGAGATTTTGGAATCCTGACAGCTGCCAAATGTAAGAAATGCATTTTTAATCCTTGCTTTCTTCACTGTACATGGATTCACATGGTCCATCCCAAATGATCCACAGCATTGCAGCAAAAATGCAGCAATGTCCAGGTGAAACACAAGGCTATAGATACACAAAAGCAAATCTTTCCTTTTGAGAGGTGAGAGGGACCTCTGTATCCACACAGCAGCCATGAGTTCGGGAGACCCCACAGAAAGGATCCACAGGCAAACCCCACACATTCTGTGCATGTGGATTTGTAGTAATGTTATCTGATATTTGTGTGTCAAATCAGCTGATCTGACTCTTAACATTATCCAAATGAAGCAATGCCATCAGAACCTGAGGATTAGTTATGTCACACCTGCAAGAATGAGTATAAAGAAGCTGACAGCCTTAGAGGTGAGTTTCTATAAGGCTTTACTTGGTTGTGCTCAGGAAGGAGAGAAAAATGATTCCTTGCAAAAACCCTCAGAGCTAACAACTTTCACCAACTATCTCCTACTGACTAGAAAGCCAGCATGAGTAAGGGTTGGCATGAGAAGAAATGTCAGGATCAGCAAAAAAACCAGAAAGCTTTATGTTCTATTGCCTTACAACTCTTGTGCTCACTGCTAAGTTCTGAACTATCAGTAGTACTGAGAAGGTGGCCAGCACATCACTGACAATTTATGGAACTGTAGCATTTACACTGCACTGGAAAATGCTGCTATTCCCACTTGTTCTGCCAATTACTTGGTTGCATTTGGACTGATACATATTTAACCTTTTAAATTCAGCTTTATAGGAGCAAACAGTCCAATTATGCAAGCCATTCCTCCCTGTCAATGCAAAAAAGAGAACAAAATCTACAGAACTCAAGCTTCTGCTACTTCTTGCACAGTTCTGAGACTACTTAGTTTTGCAGGTTGTTTTGGGGTTTTTGTTGGGTTTTTTTTAAACACATATACAGAAGCTTCATTATAATTACCAAGTGATTAATACTTGGCTCTTCAAAATGGTTAGGAAGTTGCCTTATTCAGAAGATTTCCTGGCCATAGGAAAGCAAGAAAGTGCTAGATAGTTACAAGCCTCTGGCATCCTGACTTTTACCCCAGTATCACTCTCCCTGGACCAAAGTCCAAAAACACTGTGCAAAACAAAAGAGCAGAGTCAGAAACAGCACTATCTCTTAAGGCCAAAGGCAATCTTTTAGTGTGCTTCTAGTCAATTAAACCAATTAAACCTGAGTAATTAAATTCTCTCACTACTCACTACCTCACACATGACCACAAATACAGAGTTAACAGTTGTTCATCACTTAACATTTTCAAAGGGGAAGGAGGTTATGCTTTAACTACACTTCCATCAGCTAATACTCATCAGCAGATACATACATGGTGATAAATTTGGCAAGGTTAGGCTATCTAAAAGCTCCCCTGCACATGTTAAAAGGTTCCATTGAAACATTAAGGCACCAAAAGTACGGTTTGGGAGACTCTTGTGTCAGACAGTCAAACCTTTGAAGTGACTCCAGTAACTGGATTTATTCTGCACTACTAGCAAGACATGAAATATGTAATACTGATATAAAATATGCAGACAAAAATATTTTTTTTGTCTGCATATTTTATATCAATATTACGTATTGATATAAATACAAAATATAAAAATCAGTGTAAATGAAATTACATTATTTCTGAAAGTAGGTTTTTTTAGCTTGGGGGACATGGAATAAGCTAAACCAATGCCATCAGAGCAGAGCTCTGATGGCACACTCGTGTACTACAGCGTATCCACGTTAGCAATGTTTTGCAATTCTGCAAAACTTAACCAACAGGAAACCTTGCTGTTTGCAAGAATATAGCTGTGTCCACACCAGCTCACTACCCTGCTTCAGCTTTGACCAGGATCCACCATATGTACAAACCACTTTCTGTCCTGAAACCACGAGTAAGAGCCAGCTGTAGCAGCCTAAGGGTCCCTGACTCGGCAGGAGAGAAAAGTGCCCATCCTAGAGATTAGTTATGCTGCCAGCAGAAAGTTACAAATGGTCTTGGAAGCCTAATCTGTGCCTCTGCAGTTACATGACCGTTTTTAACACTAAGCAGTGCCCTTTGTATCAGGCCAGAACAAAACACCACACAGCTCAACCCAATTCAGATTTCAAAATCCATCTTACACCACTTCAAGAACCATCTTATCTCATACTGACTGCAAATCCTTGAGATAAATAATTTCATGCTACTGTTGTCCTCTCACCTTTTTTTCTTGCTAACAATCATGTCCATAGTCTGAAGGAGTCGTCGCTCCAGAGCCAGAATATCTGCATCTGTCACATTCCTGCAAAATAAAGACCCCCAATTAGGTCTGCTACCCCATTTCAGAGGAGATATGCACATGCCCATGAGGCAAAGAGAAGCCTGTATAAGGGGAATACGCAGCAGCAGCGGAAATGGTTCTAGTATGCGGACATGACAACAGCTAGATTCAGAAAAAAAGTAACAAAAAAAACTTGAAACAATACCACAGGAAAAGCAAAAAATAATCTCAAAAAGCTGGACAAGTATTTCACAAGGCTGCAGTTACCTGAGAAAGTAGGACATGTAAGTGTATGGACAGTTGACAGCCCCAAATCCTGACAGCAAAGCCATGAGTGTCACCCCAATCACACCAACACGGCTGATGAGCTGTTCTATAGACAGGATTCCTGATGGAGGGAAAAACATGGCATCAGCAACCTTGCTCTCTTCACTCTGCTCCACACTTGGTGCCTTCCTAACATAACACAGAGCTGCTTAATTAATCTGACTGCCTGTCCACTGCAATGACCCCAGGTAACAGGAAGGACAGACAGGGACTAGGAGACTAAAGGGGTAGGACATCTCCCTCAGAAACCACATTAACATGCTTAGAAACAGGGATGAGGAACACCAGCTACGAAGAAACTTAAGACAGATATATGGATATGTGGAGAGGACTAAATATCACTATTTTGGTTCCAAACGAATAAAATATGTTTACCATTTGCTGAGGTGGGAACACAGATCATCCAACAGGCACTTATAAAGGAGTGTATTCCATAAAGACACTTCTGCAGTTATCAGAAATTATTACCAAACCAATTGGTCCTGGCAAACTGGCCTAAAAATGTCTCAACCCCCAACCCATTAGAAGCGACCCCTCCAGATCAGATACAAGCTGTGTTAAAACATGTAATTCAACATGAACATCAAGCCTGTGCTGTAACCATCACCAAGCACTGAAGCTGCATTTATTCTTAAACACAGACCTCAACCTGCCTTCCCAGGACACAGTGCCATGTGTAGTAAACACCACTCACCTTTTAGGGAGCTGGTTATAGAGCAGCTGCCACACACAGCACATTTAGAGCTTACACGATTGCAAAGCTGAGATGGCTGAGCGCCAAGCCACATTTCATGCTTCAGAGAAGTGGAATGAATGATGAAAACAAGGCAAAAAGACTTCACAAAGGGGACCCGAGACACCCAGTCATGTGCAGCTGCACAGAGATTTACAGGAGCTACAGAATGTGCTACAATACACTGGCCTTTTGCCCCACACACTGTCAGACTGCAGCACTTAAAACAGAGGTGCCTTCAAAATGACATGGTACGACTGGTTGGAGCAATGCTTTCCCATGAAACTCACACATAAAGTGAATGAATGTTCCATCAACTCAGAGGCAAGAGAATATCAGAATACTGGTGTGTCATTAAGCATAACCTTACTTCTACTATGAGCTCCCAAACTCAGGTTTGTTAAGTAAGTTGCAGTCCAAGGGAGCCCTTGCTCAATGGTGCACTTCTCAGCTGCAGGACACTGCCATCCCCATCCCCACCTGCCTGAATTGGGTCACCACTCCCTGACAAAACCCACAGCGGCCTTCTCTGTACATGCAGGACAGCAGCATGTATCCCAACAATACAGCAGGGAATAAACATGTAGAATCCTCTGCTCTAACCTCATGTCTACACCTGGCAGGATAAGGCACTGTAGAACTCTTAAATGGAGGTGTCACACCCTGTAAAGTACAATTAAAAACAGAAAACACCCTACTACCCATTCTGCAGGTGTTACGCAGCCTCCCAGAACCTTTTGGTGACCTAAAGAGGATTACCCAAACCCCATGGATAAGTTTCCACTAGATTTTTACATTCTGCCAGCTCAAGCACCTTCTCAAGCAGCTCACAAGAGATACAAGTTTTTCTTGGCAACAGAACACTGGGCAGAGGGATTTGCACTATACATCAGCTGCTGGATTTCGTAGGCAAATGACACAATTACAAAACACAGACACACATTTTCTCTTAGAAAACTTCTAGGATCACAGATGAAAGGGTTAGCAGACCCTACACCAGTTGGTATCCTTCAACTTCTCATGTGAGTACAGAGTCAAACAGCTTCCCACAGAACAGAAGGACTAAGCTGAGCATTTTGTATGTAGACGTAATCACCAATTTCCATGAAACTGACTGAATTTCACCTGTTGGGAACAATATCCAAACAATTTTCCAGTGCAGGGGAAATAGAAGGGCAATGTAAGTGACACAGGTAACAAACAGCCTGGTGCTAACAGCATTACAATCCTTCAGCACAGTCAGGTGCCTCAAGGGCTCAGCACAGCCAGGCACATGCTAACTCCGCTGGACCCAAGCTAGCCCAAGTGTACACAGTATCTTCACACTGTAAATACTCATGACCACAACAGAGACACCCAAGCTAATCCTGTACACAAACAGCTCTGGCATCCAGCAGGACTTACCAACCCACACTCCAGTCCCATGCAATTGCACAGCCTCTGGGCTCAGGCACAGCAGGAATCTGTACCAAAGCCAGCACAACTGCCAGGCCTGTTGCTGCCTACAGTCTGTGCAGTTCTGGAGTTTAGGCACACTGCTGTGTTTTGGACACAACTGGACAGCCACTCATGCTAAACTCATCTGATTTCAGTCACAAGAAAGAAAAACCTGACTGAAAAAAAGTCAGACGAAGGCTTGGTTGTTGATCTGCTTCTAAAATAAACCAGGTTTAGTCTCCACAATAGAAAGAAGTGAATAAAAATTGTGATCAACTTTTTGTGGAGATAAAGTTTCTGTGTCCTCAAAAGTACACCATGTCCTTACATAGTCTAGGTTCAGTTAGGACTTACTTCCTTCAAGTCTTCCTGTGGTACTGAAAGAAAACTAATGAAAATAATCCAGATGTATCCACCCATTTCTGTCAGTCTGACAACCTTCACATTGCAGATTTCAAAGCAGAGCAGACCCTCAGTTGCAGGAACTACTTTCTACAGTCCCAGCTGCAGAGCTGAGATAGTAACAGCTCCAAAATAAAAGTAAAATAACAAAGCCTATTTGCAGGAGGCAATAAATCAGCAAGAAAATGAAACTCACCATGTTTTGGGCTGAGGATAGGAAACGGATCCCCCAACTTCCAGAAGAAATACATGAATGTCAACCACACAACACATGCAAAAAGCAGTTTCTGTCTGTGCACTAATGGAGAGGAAAAAGGGAGTGTTTAAAACAAGTTCTTCCTTTAGGGCTTTTTATAGCTTGGAACATTTCTACATTGATCTAAATGCTACTTTGAGGACAGGTGGCCAAAGCAGGTGTCACCTGACAGAGCTACAGATTGCAGCGTGCACCCCTTCACCTCCCACAAGGCTCCAATGTCCACATGGAACCACTTCACTGCTTCTTTCTTGTGTGATCTTGAACATGAATCTTAAATATTTCATCTTCATGGCAAAACTACACATTTAATATTCCCAACCTACGTGCCTCAGCTTCACACAAAAGAGTGATGTGCATCAACAGCTCAAGGGTTACGTGTCCATTAGTCCATGGGAGAGGCCTCATCCAGACAGTAGAAACAAAAAAAGCAAAAGTGATTTACTGAGCTTTTCTGCTTCAGAAGTGATTTATTGGGCTTCTCTGCCTCATTTCTTTTGCCCCCTAGCAGAACAACACAGCCCTGCCAAGGGTTGCAGAGTTTGGCTGCAAACTTAAAATTGCAAAGGAAAAAATCCCAGTAATACTACTTTGAACTGGTCAACTTGGTTGAAATCTGTGAAGAAAAGCAGCATTTGCTGGGGTCATGTAAAGCATTTCCTGATTGTTCAATGAATGGTTCATGATAAGGCATAAAGTTCCAAAGAGGAGGTATTTAGCCAGAACAAAGCCAGGGCAAGAAGGGAGGTACAAGGACAGTAATCAAAATTATTTCTCATTTGTATTCCTCGTCTCAAATTAGCAGCTCCCCTGCCACAAACCAAGTACTCACATAATCTGATATTGCTCACAACAAAGTAACCAATGTAGAAGGGCACCATGAAGACCAGGATGAGCAAAATGACACACAGGTTCAGCTTCCAATGAAAATATCGAGAGCTGAAATAAAGCCAAAATACTGATTAGCACGATAATCATAATACAACAAATTTCTCAAAGAAAATTGCATGTCAGTGAAATCTTTTCAACTACATCAAGCAATGGATAATATTGGCTTAGCATGTAGAATATTCTGGATTTTTTTTTATTAGGGTACAGGAGAGAGAGTTGTTTGGTTTGGGGTTTTGTATGGTTTTATTTTTAAATACAGAGGTCAAGAATGTGTATTTAGAACTAAACAACTATCCAGAAAATCACACTGGGTATTTTATCAAATACTGTATTTTCTATGGTGATTAATGCCAGTTGCAGCATGATTCATGTGACTGACTGCTCATCTAGTTCAACAGTAAATCAAAACTAAGTGTAAGTAGTAATTAATTTTCTAATGAACAGCTGAGTCTAAAAAGAGCTAATTCATATTGAAAAGCCTAAAAATATTTAATGTTGATAAGTCAGCATGTTTCACTTCAGAGTGAACTGTCTCATCCGTAAGACTTTGCAAAGCAAGGTTTTATAAATACACTTATAGATGAATATGGTCAATACTCCTCCGACCAAATTAGAGTAGTCAAATGCAGGTGAGATTCATCCTGGCTGAACTTATCTTTCACTTTACTTGAAGAGAAAAATACATGTCCCCATTCCCAACATTAGTTCATATCCTTTTTATCCTCAGGGAGGAAGAAATGATGAGGATCCTTGTCACTTTTTCCTAACTAATTCAGAGGCAAACATTTTCATCTATACTGAAGTCTAGCACTTTATTGAAGCTTATAAAACCACTCTCCTCAGTGATCTCTCTAGCTACCAGCCCCACATATTAATAACATACAGAACTAACATTACCTTTCATCAGTTCTGTACTTCTTGCCTTTCAACCCCTTTGACTGCTCTTTTATACTTGTATGATGAGATAGAATAAGAAGAAACTCAACTTAGCCTCTACATGTTACTGTTCTATCTTCTCTTTCCTACTGACTTCCAAAGAAGACAGTTTTTAACATGTAGAAGTCTTTATGTAGAAGTCCTCATCCCTACTGTCAAGGAGGGATTCACCTTTGATTCACAAATCCTGTATTGTTACAGACATAGCTTTCACTCCACAACTGGCTTCACATCTTACTCACTCACTCAAGAAAAACCAGTGCTTAAAGTTCCTGTAGTCTTTAGCATCTGAAAAGTGCTCTTAGCATGATCTGAAGAGTTACAATACTTCCATAAAAGAAATCATTTCTTTTAACTTCACAAATGGAGAACGTCAAAGGTGAACGCCTTGCCCTAAGGACCTAGACCAACTGTTAATAGCAACTGCATGGAAAATTGGAAGCTTATGGCTACTAGCCCCATGTTCTGCCAAATAAACAAATGCTGCTGCACAAACATCTTCATTGAGCTCTTGACAGTTTTCTCCCATGATTTCCCCAATCCAAGACTAATCCATTAATTTAGAAGTTAGACTGAAGATGCTGCAGAGCACAAGGCAGGCCAGTCCCCAGTGGGCTCCCAGACTCACCTGCTGTTCAGCACTCCCAAAATCTCAAAGATGATGAGCTCAAACATGGTACAAGAGAAGGCAAAAGTCACAGAGAAGATCACCTGGACCACATATTGTCGCACCTGCAATGCAGAGAACAATCCAGAGACATCAGGCACTTACATTTCTGGAATGGCATCTTGATATCCCAAAGATAACAAAACAAATCACCAGGTATGATGGCCCACAACTGGGTCTCTTGCTTAAAGGCACCAAGCCCTTTATCTGCTCAGGAGGAAGCCAAAAGCCTCTTGGAAAACAGAGGGCAAACTCATACACTAAGAGAGCTGTTAGATATTAACCTTAGATTTAACAATAAAATCCACATCTGAAAAACTGCTGGGGGTCTGAATTTGGCTTGCACTTAAACCATCTCTGACCCAGACTACAGTCTCATACTCCACTATGGATAAGGGAATGACACTCGTATCCCATCCAACCCTCACAACCAATTCAGCTGCAAT
The DNA here is from genome assembly GCA_013399835.1 of Leptocoma aspasia. Lineage (NCBI taxonomy): Eukaryota > Metazoa > Chordata > Aves > Passeriformes > Nectariniidae > Leptocoma > Leptocoma aspasia. The sequence continues at coordinate 2,891 of VXAX01007475.1, read as the reverse complement.
TGACACATCTCACTGAGTTTAAAGTTAACCACTGGATTTGACTTTGTCTCAAAAATTTCACTTTATATAAGGTGGGTTTACTAGGGCAAAAGGCAAACCAGTTCCCTCAGTTTCCTATTACCCCTGCATCTCCTCCATATTTCTTTTCATTTAACAGTAGCCAGTGTGGAAACTTTCAGTGGCCACAGAAGAACCCATTTCCTCAGATATCTAGGAGCCTTTCAAACAGAAGCACAAGAGGAAATTAAAAATAAACTAAATGCAGATAAGATAAAGGGGATTAAAGAGAGGAATAAGGCTAAATGCAGTTTTAAAAATATTTCTATAATTGGGAGTAATTTTTTAAGATACAGGCTTGTAATGAAAGGCTCCTACTCACCTCATAATCCTTGAAGAGCTTTCGCATGAAGAAGAGCCACCCAAATCCAAAGAACAGCACCTGCAGAAGAGATGAAGCACTCAACATTTGCATCCTGCAACTTGCCAGACACAAACCCACTGCACTGCTGACAGTAAATTAAATAAATGGAAGGAAAGGAACTAACCCAAAGTACCCAAGATCCACAAAAGATTAAAAGTTGCCACAGTACCATGGAAAAAATAACATTTTAAATATCCAAGTGTAGCAGACACAAAAGGCTATGGCCTTAAGGAAGATCTAGTCCAGACAACAGTTTGGTGTTCCTAAATTCTCAGAATTCCTCAGTTCCTGGCCTGCCAGAATCCTTTGCACTGTTGATTCTTGTTTCACTCTTGTAATCTACAGAATTAAAGCCTCTGGGTTTTTTTTTACAGGAAATACAGAAATGGAGGCAAAGCAAACACTTTGAATGCCCACCACATACACATCTTCTAGGGATGAGTAAATTTTATAAAAACATCTGCTGTTCCTTGTAGACTAGAAGTGCATGTGAATTTTTTGTAGAGGTCTTTACGGTACGCCTGGTTAGACACTGACACATTGTGGGTGAAAGGTGCTACAAGCGTCCCTGAGGTGGGGAAAAGGCAGTGCTGAATGCCTCAAACCACAATCTGGAGCTGCAGGAAGCCACATGGACAAGGCAGGTGAAGCAGAAAAACTTTGCATTTCAGTGGTCGTGAAAGCACATTACAAAATTTGTTGAAGTTTCTTCACGCTCCTGAAGGGATCAAGTTAATATCACAGCTATTTTGCAGATGACTTAAGTGAAATAAACACAAATTGCACAAGGTGGCCAAAATTGCAATTACCTGTTTTCAGAGAGTAAAAGGGAACTGTGTTGTCAGCCCTCCCATGGGTAGTCCCATCTATTCCTCATAATACTGAAAGGGAGTGTAATGATTTAAAAGAGCCCAAGCAAAAAGAGAATTCAGGAAATATTCAATATTTTTTACAGAAGCAGCTTTGACCAAGGCAAAGATAAAATTCAGTGTATGTCAGACATCACAGAATAAAGTCAGTGTATCTCCTCAGAGCGCGTGGAACAGGCCAGAGCTTTCTGCCCACCCTGCCACAGAGATGGGAAACATTCAAAGATAAAAACAAAGGAATTATTGTGGATTACTTCCCTGCACATCAGGAGTAACCACAGTGGCAAAGGTAACACACTAACATGACTTACAGACAAGGAATACCTGGAATGCTGGGCAAGAAGATCAAACACAGCTGCCTTGAAAGAACAACTGAAACAGGAATGAGGTCAAATGAGTGATTTTTAACAGCTGGCAAAATTTGTTTGAGGAGGACTTCAGATTTTAAAGTAGCTGCTAGCAAAAAGGAAAGATATTCCATAAGCCTCCTATCTACAGGTAGTAAGTTAAATAAGAATGATAAGCAAATGAGAGCTAGATAAAGTAATTCCACATTCAGCAGTGGGAAGGAGGAAGAAGGTAGAGACAAACTCTTCAAAAAGAAGTGAGTAAGAGAAAGAGATGAAGAGATAAGTAAGTACACTAATAACTGAAAACTAATCAAGAATATTAGATTCCCCTTGTGTTACGGACTGTACAAAAGAAAAAAAAAAGACATTTTGGTAAAAGTTCACACTCCCAGACACTGCAGGTGAATGTGACACGTCAACTCAGCAAAATCTTGAGCATTTGACAATTACATGCAGCGACTTGAACATCTAACTTGGCACTATTGAAGATGATGAGAGGCTTCAAAGCTGCCATCAGTAGTGAAAGAAAAACTATTAGATAAGTTAGAGCTCAGAACCTAAAGCAAAAAAAAGTAGGAGTTTTTGTTCTGGGTGAACTGTTAACAGTACCAAAGCCATGCCATAACCCAAGCCCAAACCTTCAAGCCACCAAGAGTGAAAAAGCACCTTGTAAGCAAAAACCAAAGCATTATCAAATGGGAGGGCATTATTCTTCTAAGAAACGGCCAAAAGCTGTCCCGAAAATTGTCAGGAATAAGGGTTGTGCATCGAAGTCTAAGACAACCACCTGCTGCTGAGAGGGGAAAGGTTCCTTTTCCTCAGCTCATCCCTCGCCACTACAGAACAAAACTTCCAAACCAGCTTAGAAGCTTAAATCAGATCCCTCTGTGATCCACTTAAACGCACTTTCATCTGGTCCAACTGCCTAGGATCAGCCTTGTTGAGAAATACCAGAAATAAACCAGGCACTCAGTAGAGACCAGCAAGATGAACTTCCCTGTCTGTTCACACTGGAGAAATTTGAATTTAAACTCAAGCGGAGCTCGGTTCTCCTTGGCCCGGCCACCCCTGAGGGTCCGCGCGCCCCTCGCGCCGCCGAGCTGCGCACGCGCGCCCGCAGGCACCGCCCCCGCGCTTCCCCAGCACGGACACGGCCCGGTGACAACGGGACCTCCCTGCTCCCTCGCCCTTCTCCCGGCCGGGGGCGCCGCGCAGCAGCGGCGGGGAAGGGGTGGGTACCTGTGAGGTGAA
>VXAX01007473.1:202096-236718 GCA_013399835.1 Leptocoma aspasia | reverse complement strand
ATACTTTGAAGGAGTTTGTGGAATACTTTTTCGCACCTGAAAAGGACAGCAACAGCCACAGCAATGAGGAAAAAGGGGATTTGTAGCACACAGCAATCTTCCAGTTATTCAGCATATTTCAGCATTTGTTTCAGATGATAAATATAAATTTCTCAAGCTCCTTGTTATCCATCTCTGTATTGATTCAGCCTTTTAGAAGATCAACATGTAGACAAATAAAAAAAGAGATCAGTGCTCAGCAGAAATGTACCCTCATTTAGAAGCCTAGATTCGGTGCACAAATCAAATGACTGCAATTTATCCATGCATGGCATTACCTAGCATTAATCTAGCCTCAATTTTATAACTGGAAAGCAACTGTAAATGAATTACCAATTGATTTGTAAATTTTACTTAGAGAAATTTCCTTGCTCCTTCTAAAAATAATACCCTGTTTAATTTAGGGTTTCTGGGTTTGTTCAGTATATGAAATCTATTTAATGTGCTGGTCATCTTTAGACAGTTGTGCAGTGAAACCCGCACCAAGGAAGCTGGGAACCTTTTTCAGTTCCTTGATGCTTGCTCGCTGAATATTCCTACATGGCAGGAAGTACAGCATAAGCAACAGATTTCAACACGTATCAGCTACGGTCAAGAGATGAATCGGGATCCTACGGAATGCCATAGATGCAGAGGGATTTGCCAGGCTGCATTCAGAATATAAAGGTTTTATTGTTTGTTCTGGCAGGCATGCACCATCTACAATGTAAAGACTGACTGATATTTAGAATCTTTGGAAAGCTGTTGTGCCTACCCACTTTCACCTTCCTGAAGACATGAAAGAAAACCCAAAGTCCTCATTATGATGGAGGTGTGGCATTGAGTGTGGCTGTGTTATTATGTGCCCATGTGCTAACCTTAGTAAGGACACCTAAGAAATCAGATGTGATACGCAGCCCACAAAGAAAGGCCCTTAGCAACCAGAGACAAAATACTATAGGCAAACACAGAGTATTTGATTTGCCCATAAAAATCCTCATATAGGTTCCATTAAGAGAATTTGGCATCTTGTTATTATAATAACAATTTAAGTAAAGAATAACACAAAATCATAACTCAGTCTGAACAACTAACCAAAAAACTACCCTCCTATAAGAATAAGTGGGTAGATGCAATGAGAACCTCTCTTTGGAAAGGAGCCTTGATAAGGGTCCTCAAATGATCTCTGGCTTAAGAGATGATCAGTGAAATTACCTGCACACATAACCTCCTGCTCTAGATATGTAGCAGTAAGACCTTAATAGGGAGTTATGAGGGAACAAAGAGACACAGAGAAGTCCAGCTGGATAGATGTCTCACTTTCTTTTAATAAGAATAGATATGCATTTTCATTTTATATCCTGCTCAAAAATGTACCCTAGACTCCAACTCTAACCTCCAGGATGAACTATTATCAGCAATAGTAAATAAATAACTTGCCAGATATTATCACATTCTTGTGTCTAAGTGTCTGGGTTTAAGAAAATACAAAATGTTCCTATGTACTGCAATATGGTCAACAAGGTATCCATTAAATTCTCAGCGATAGATCCAGGGAGCTTTCTCACCTTCCTTATTCTCTCTCATTTTTGTTTTCCCCAGGACCTGGAAAGAAAACTAAAGCATGTATAATTCGGAGCTCAGTTCTATGAAACGAAAGTGAATGGACTATGCACAACTTTCAGTGAATGTCAGACTGTCTCTTAAAAAGCACAAAGTTATAGGTAAAACACCGAATTTATTTGCATGGTACAATCAATTTTTTTTTGCCACAAATCCTGGCACAGAGCCACAAAGTGGTTTCTGGATTAGAAAAAAAATATAAGATGGAGTTTTCAAGAACAGAAGCCACAGTTTAGGTACAAAATGTGTATTTTTATCATTGTATTAAAAAATGCCAGAAAAAGTAGACGAAATCAAAACTTTCCCCACATAATATATTTACAAAGGAATATTTGCATGAAAATCCCATAAATACATTCAACCTTAAGCTAAAGTTGCCAACAGAGGAAAAAAAATAGAGGATTTCGTGGAACCAGGATTGCCAGTGTGTACTTTATGGACTCACCTTGATTGTTTGTTATTTGTTGAGGGCTGATTGGAATCAGAATCAGACCCAGCCATCCTCTTTGGCCCTGGGGCAGTTTGACTCAGGAACAGGAGCGGAGTAAGCCCAAATCAGAAAGAATGCTTTGTAACATTCACTGGTCAGTGACATACAAATGAAGTGGCACAAAACCCCACTGCATTCACCAAGGCATTCGAAATCAATACTTGATGATAGAACTTAAAAGCAGAAGGTGGCCTTTGGCAAATAAAAAAGGGGGCAACCATTCCAAAACCAGAAGGGCAAATGGATGCAGGCACTAAAATAGCAACTACAGAAATAGCAGATGAGTATTTCCAGCCTATTGCAAAAGAAGATGGTCCTTCTTGGAGTAAGTGGGTTTTGTGCTCAAGTGAATCACAAGAACAGGCCATTGAATATTTCCCTCTTGGTGCCACACCTGCACAACTGTTCTGTTGCATGATTACAGATACACCTCAACGATGAAGCACAAATCCCTGGAGGAAAAACTTTCCACTGCAGATCTGTTCCAAGGCAGATTGCAGCCTGGTAATAGAAAAGGCAGAGCCGTAGAGTTGCCAGCATTTGACAAATCACAGTAAGTCTCTTTGCCTCAGTGAGATAGAGCAAGGAGAGCTCAACTGTCTGAATCTGTGGCATCTAATGAACAGGAACACAATTACCTCAAACTGTTAACAAAGAAAAAATTATTTTTTCCAAAGCTGAATTTACTATGGGCTATTGCAGCTCATAACAAAAGTAAAGCTAAAACCTAGACAGAACTGAGCATATTTTTTATTTTTCCATTTGAAACCTGGGATTATTTCCTCCAGGCATTTGGAAGGACAATGCTAGCAGAACCCTGTTTGCCAGTAAAGCTCAGTTTTGGAAATCACCATCAGTCAGCATGAAAATGGGACCAGTGGTATGGAAATGAGCTCATTACTATTATTTTTTTTCTGGCACACACACAATTTGTGCTTTTAGAATTTTGAAAAGCGGGACATGAATTGCAAAGAAAAAAATGAGTTAACAATATTAAACAGTCAGTTGCTAATTACTGAGCAATCCAAAACTGCGTCTGGAATGACATGCTCAGACATCCAGCTGGACCTCAGGCCATATGCTAGCCTAGATCCTCATGCACAGCTCCCGCTGCTGTCAAACACTGCAATGTTGGGTAAAAAGTTCAGTGCACAGATTAAAATATGGTCACAGATGTATATTTGTAGATACTTTGAAAAGAATAGTAAATACCTGCAGTTTACCAGTAAAACAAAAGGATGAGAGCTGTAGGTAGGTAGGAGCAGCAAGGTAGGAAATCTGTCTAAATCATTGTTCTTGTTTCACTCTCATTGCTTTGTTTGGAGCAGAAATGTCCAATAACGCCAGTGCTGTTTTTTCTCCATAAGGAGGCTACTTACATAGGTTTAGAATGTTACTCCATTCTAGTACCACATTTCAGCTGCCATAGATCACATTTGTAATTGTTCAGTGTAAGAAATGAAGTTTATTATCTACTTATTGATCCCGAGGTATAACACTTGGCAGAAAGAAACATAAAGAAAATTCTAATATAATGCAGTAAGTTTTAATGGTGTAATTCCAAGGATAATAATATTGCTAAAAATATTATTCCCCTAAGTATGAAAAGTCATTTACCTTTAGCTCTAGGTTTCTTCTTGGTCCTAGCTAAAATATTAACTTTTAATTTATTTGAATTGTATTTCTTATCATGTATTTTCCAGATAGAGACCACCTACATTAAAAAGTGTACATATGCTTAACTAAACCAGATATTCTATGGTATCTTCTTGTAACAATGAAGATTTCATTAAGTATATTCTTCGGTGGTATGATTTCCTACATTTATGTCATATTATCTTGCATATATAAAAAATAACCCATCATAAATAAATTTCAAAATAATTCAGAGAAGTCTTTAAAAATACAGGCGTCTAATTTTCATTTGCACAAACATATTTGCTTAACGTGTGTTGCACTTACAAATTATTTCAGCCTGGATCAATGATTTGATGTTGATCAAACAGATGCAATGTTGTAAATTTGCTGGTGATCACAGTCAAGCAATCAGTTACAATAAGGCAGAGGAATCTGCAAATTTAGAACAACTCCCAGGAACTGAGCCGATACCCTGCTCTCCTTTTGGATATTTAGTTGTTATTCTGTTGGGCTTAAAATTGTGGCCAATGAAAGCACATATTTTGTGAGTTTTTCATGGGGAAAGACTGAAGAGGAAGGACTCAAAAGCACACAGCAACTTATATCAAGACTTGTTTTCATGATGCTTTCAAATGTCTGTAATTCTTACGCATGCAAACAGCACACAAGTGTGGTCATGTAACTAGATTTAAATGAGAGACATTTAAACAAGACATTTAAAGCAACTAGAATCATAGAATCCTTTAGGTTGGAAAAGACCTGTAAGATCATCAAGTCCAGCCATTAATCCAGCACTGCCTACTCCACCACTAAACCCTGTCTCTAAGTGCCACATCTACATGTCTTTTAAACAACTTCAGTAATGGTGACTCTACGTGCTTCTAAGTGCCCTGTTCCAATGCTTGACAACTCTTACTGTAAATTAACTTCTCCCAATAACCAAACTGCCCTGTCTCAATTTGAGGCAATTTCCTCTCATCCTATCCCATTTTACTTGGGAGAAGAGACAAACTCTTCCAACCTCTTTTCATGGAGTTGTAGAGAATGACAAGGAACCCCCTCAGCTTCCTTTCCTCCAGGCTAAACACCCCAGTTAAACACCCCAGCTCCCTCAGCTGCTCCTCACAGGACTTGTGCTGCAGACCCTTCTCTGGACATGCCCCAGCACCTCAGTGCCTCTTGTATTGAGGAGCCCAAAACTGAGCACAGGATTCAAGCTGTGGCCTCTCCAGTGCTGAGTACAGGGGGATGACCCTTGCCCTAGTCCTGCTGGGCACATTATTTCTAATACAAGCCAGGATACCATTGGCCAAGTCAAAGAAGAAGCTCATAAAAGACAGAATATCATAGTAGAAAGATTTGGGTTATGCATTTTAAATTCCTTCACAGAAAATAAATATTCCTTCATATACAGATACATTAAGGACCTGGTAGCATCATTTAAGAACAAATCCTCTATGATTTGGACAAATATTTTTCATGCAGCTAGTCAACAATGTATCTGCAAAATGTGAATTCAAAATAAAGATTATTCTACTAGCTAAAAGCTGGATATTTGCACATTTGCTTCCCATATTCATTAAACATTTTCACGCAGAAGACAATAAAGAAAAATCCCATGGAAAGCTGAAATCCTAAGCAACTCATTTTCCACTTTAGGAGGAGTCTCAGTGATCACTGTGAGCCTTATTATTGCTTTGTTTGTGGGAATTACTAGCTCTTAACTTGTTCTGTTGCAAATCTGAAACATGCAATAATTTACATTACAGTAATATTTAATAGAGAACTGAGAATTCTGAGATAGTTTACAAGTGGAGCTACTATTACACTTCTTGTAACATCTTTCCATTAAAAAGGTAACAAACTGGTTTAATTGCTTTGTGACAATGTTTCTTTTTAAAACCTGCTGTTTCCATGTAGCAAAACATAGATGCTGTATACTGTTACCAGTATTAGTCTGTTTAAAATACTGCTTTTCTCCCCCAAAAGTTTATGGTATATATACATAGTCTGCATTCTACTGCACTAATTCATGCTATAATAACCTAATAAATTAGGGAACTTTAAAGAATTCACACAAATATATGTGCAGTTTGTGTGGGAACAAAACCAGAGATTCTTCAAACTCCATGCAGTCATAATAAATTTGTAGATTGTAAAATGTAATGTATGGCAGATATTATTAATTTGAAAGGGAAAATAATTTCACATTTCAAAACTGAATATGTGTTTACTTACAAATTACATTATAATTACATAATTTTTTCTTCCCTCTTAGTTATGCATATTGATAGAGAAACCTGGGGACAAATCTGCAAAACACCTGACGAAAATGAAAATGATATCTGGCATTCCTTGATTTACTTGAAAGTTATTATAAAAGTTGCAGTAGCTAAAAGGTATTGATTTTTAAAATAAATGCGCATTTATTTTTACTGACAGTGTGTAGTAGAGCATAAGTGTAAATTCAAATTATCTATTGCTTTACTATAAATCATCAAGTGCAGTTATTAATTATGGTATTCAATGGTTTTATAGCCATTTTCACATATCTTGAAAAAGTATATTAATAACAGATAATAAAACTGGAGGGAGATACTACTTCTGAAATATACATTTTTTGAGTGAATATGTTCATAATTCACTCATAATATGTTCATATGTTTGGGTGAATATGTTCATAATCCATTGAATACAGGATATTACTTATTTTTTGCAGTAGATGTAGTTAGGATTCTTCTCAGACAAAAAAGTAAGACTTTTGAGAAATACAAATTCTGAAGTCTGTAGTATCGTGTACTAGATAGTTGCTGTTGCTTAGGACTGAGGCAACGACTCAAAAGGCAAAAGTATTCTTTTATTTGATATGAACCTTTTGATTCCATTTTCTGCCCTATTCAAAAGTCATGTTGAATATCTAGATCTTTTGCTTCAAAATTCCACCCTGAACTGCAGGTGAATGAAATGAAATCCAGTCTGTTGACTGCACAAGAGAAAGGTGCGTGGACAAAAGGTTACAGGCAGCTGATAAAATTCCACTTCTCAGTGGAATATGTGCAGAACCAGTAAAAAAAGCTCACTTTATAGTAGTTATGATTACTAATTCCTTTGTGTGGATAAGTGAAGCATATCTCATGCACCTTGTTTGTCTTGCATATCCTTGCCAGCTTGCCAAGTATATTTAGGCTCAGGAGTTCCTCTAGTCTGGAGGAACGACTCCAACCATCTGAACCTGCCTTTGCAGGGGATGGACTGGGAGTGTGCCCGCTTGGGATGTTTATAATTAATTATATATAGGAAAAGATATGCTTTGACTTCAATTAGTGTTATAAAGTAAGGTCCCATTTAAACAAAACCTGAACCAAAAATTATGCAGAGGGCATAATGTTTACCTTCATACAGTAAAGACAGAACAATTTATTCCTAACTGTACTTGCAATCTCCTCTGCAGGAAGTATCAGAATATCCTCAAAGATATTTAGATTGCTGATGCGCATTTTCTAATGATCTTGTTTGTGATCAGCAGCACTTAGATAAAGCTTTTAGAAAGAAGTAAATGGGGTTTTTTTATACTCTACTGTATTTCATGAATTATGGCTTTTATAAAAATACATGATTTTTCACACTATGTATCTTGAGAAGCTTTAAAACATTGCATAATTTGCATCTTGGATAATGAAATTTTCATTAATAAATATATAAATCATAAATCATTTATTCATACAGTGTAATGTAGCAGTTTATTACATACTGCTTGACTTTTGTAATCAGGGAATCCCCTGATGAAAAAATTGCACAATATTAATTACCAGCACCATCTGTGCTAAACAATAGGAAAAACAATATTTTAATACAATGACTTCATGCATGTCAGTTATCTTCAACATGAAACCCTGCAGTTTTGTTGATGGGGTTTACCTTCTCCTCATTTAAATAACTGATGTTCTTACAAAGGTTAAAACTATGAATAAATGAATTAAAATTAAATATAATGAAAAATACCAATAGATACAGCATGGATCGAGTTCATTCATCAAATAAGTGGCTATACAGGTATAGATACACCCATACTTACATGTGTATTCTTAAATTTCCCTACAGATGTTTAAACAAAATTATTATTTACATGCTTATTACTCTCAGAAGACTAATGTTCAACTTCTAAGAGTTGAAGGAGTTTTGTGATTTTTAATGGGTTTTATTGTTTGTTTGTTTTTTAAATTAGCATAATTCTAAATACATAATCCTTAAAACATAAATATCTCCTTGTCAGTATTGTGAACATAAGTTGTTTTGATGCACACAAAAATATTTAAGGTACATTTAGTATATTCTGATGTGTGAATTCAGGTGAGTTTGCTTTCTCTCACTATAATAGCAAGGATGTTCCTGTTATACATCAGGCGCTGATTTTGTTTATTGATTTAGTGAACTTAAAAAGTATGCTAGCTAAATCAAAGCTACACTTATGAATATATTTCTTTCTCGAAACATTCTGCCATAGGAGCCAGCCAGGGGTATTAGGATGAGAGCATTCAAATTCACTGATTGAGTTTGCCATGGGAAAATCTTAAACACCGATTCCTTATTTCCAAAGTGCCTCACCTATACCTATGCCCATATCACCAATGTTCAACATCCTTCCCTCTGCACAATCTTATTATTTGTTTACTTCTGACACAATCATTTTCTCTCAGTAAATTGTCATCCAGTTCTAATTATATTTAAGCATACGCCAATAACCAGAAGAGTTTCTTCCATATCTATCATATACTGAGGTTGTATATTGACTTCCAACTTTCCCCATAACATCTGTTTTAATTTTTCTGTACTTCAAGACTCCATTGGCATTCATGGCCTTTAAAGGGACTCATCAGAATACCAAGAAACCACAGTAAACTGTGTCCCAAAAGAGTGCTTTTATTTCTGCATGCATATGCTTTTGGTGACAATTATTCAGGTTTCTTATTTAGAATTTTCACTTGCTGATATACACACTTTCATAAGTATTGTGTATAACATTGTTTGCAGGAATATACCTGAGAGGAGACAGTAATGAGACTCCCAAAGCTTTAGGAACTGCCCAGAGCATTTATCTACCATAATAAAAATTAAATGCTTATTTACAGCCACCAGCTCACCTGCTGAAAGGCATTGTGAATTCTCCCAGCCCCTGGGCAATCTGCTTTTCCCAGGCCTCCAGTGAGCTGAACATTCTCTAGCAGTGTATATGCCCTTGACTGTGCCAAAGGCAGGCTGCTCCCTGCTCTCTGCATGGTGTCCTACCCATCCTGCAGCTGGCTGATTTTCAGGCTCTTCCATACCACACATGGAGAGCCATGCCATGACATTGGCTTAGAATCATGGAATTGTTTAGGTGGGAAAAGACCTCTTGGATCTTCAAGTCCAATCAACCACCACTAAATCATGTCTGAAAGGGCCACGTACCTCCAGGGATTCTGACTCCACCAGCCCTCTGGGTAGCCTGTTCCAATGCTTGACAACTCTTTCTGTGAAGAAATTTTTCCTGTTGTCCAACCTGAACCTGCTCTGGCACAGCTTGAGGCCATTTCTTCTTGTCCTGTCACTGGTTGCCTGTGAGAAGAGCCTGACCCCTACCCAGCTACAGCCTCCTTTCAGGTAGTTGTAGGGAGCAATAATGTCACTCCTGAGAATCCTTATCTCCTGGCTAAAGAGCCCCAGCTCCCTCAGGCACTACTCACATGACTTACTCTCCAGACCCTTCACAAGCTTTGCTAAGCAGACAATGGCTTTGCAGACATCTGCCTTGTGCTAGAGTTGAGTGACAAGCCAAGGAAACCTTTCAGACAGAACCATAATTCTCTTTAATGCTCTGTATTAGAAACAAAGGTATACAGGAAGGCTTTGCACTTTTGAACTGTGACATACTGGTACTCAGCAAACAGCAATACTTTATTGTGACATCTCCAGATACTGTCTCAGGGATTCTGTAGTCTCTTGCTGTCAGTGGATTCATGTACAAGCTAAATGCATTCAGGTATTCATCTCCTTACCAGGGCTATCTTGGTCTGCTACAAAAGTTGCAAATCTCATCAGATACTCCCCAGGGACAACTAAGCATTACAAATTCTGTCTAATTTCTTTTTCTTCCTCATTTTGATGTATGTTTTTATGTATGTTTTGTGGCCACTGCTCTATTTCCATATAAATAATTCTTTTCTTGAACCAGCCTGGCTATTCTTTCCACTAAATGTTTTCTGGGGATCATTGAAAAGATTTATTTCTCCTTTGCAACCTAAGAGTTTTCTCAGTTGTAACATGACTCCAGGTTGATATCTACTTCCATACCTATATAGCTTTCCTCATTTCATGTTACTGTGATTTTCTTTAATTTATTAATTAAAGGGAACCTCCTCAGAATGATTTTTCAGATACCTTTCTTTTCTTCTCAAAGAAAATGTCCTCCTCCAATTTGCCCGAGTTTGTGCTATTCAGTGCTCACTTTCTCCAATGTCAGTCCAGACTGCAAATGGACCATTATGTAGAATTCACTTATTGCTCTTAGTGATTAGATGACTTCCTCTTTCTGCTGCCTGTACTCCATTATTTCCTCTTACTCTCTTAGACCTAAGTGGTTCTTCTGGCAACAGTAGTTTTCTCACACATGCAGATTATTTCTGTAGCTCTCTATATTTAAATTCTACTTATCTCATTCCAATATATTATTACAGACAGTTTTACTCCTTGCTATACAACATATTTTTCACTTTTTAGTGGTGACTTCTGTTATATGTCAAAGCTTTTCTTCTGAGGATTTTCGGGTCTCCTCCATTCTCTTTTCAATATGTTTCTACTCTCAGATACCTACTTCACCTTGCTCTTTTCATTCTGGTTTTTCCTTCCTACTAGTTGATCAATAATTATTTTCAAAATGTTATTTTAATTGTTCATCTTTTTCTAATCTTCAGTGATTTCTTCCCATCATTATCTTCTCTACCTTGCTTGACTGGGCAAAGCCAAAACCTTAGGCGCTCTACTCAACACCACTGGAAAAAAGATTTTGTCTCTATTGAGACAACTTTTCAATGGTGTTCCAGTTAATCAACTCTTACAGTTTGCTTTTTATCCCTTAGTTGAATTTATCCATTGCCTTCTTCATTCTTCCTCACTACTCATATTCTCTACTGAGAATCATAGAATGGTTTGAGTTGGAAGGGACCTTAAGGATCATTTAGTTCCAATCCCACTGCCATGGACATAGACACCTTCCACTAGACCAGGTTGGTCAGAGTCCCATCCAACCTGGCTTTGAACATTTTCAGAGATGGAGCATCCACACCTTCTCTGCCTGCACAGGGCAACCTGTGCCAGGGCCTCACCACCCTTGCAATAAAGAATATTTTCCATAAAATGAGGAAAGATGAGGACATGATCACAGAGACTTCATACAGTATGGAGCAGGTCTCACTTGCCTGGAATATCCAAACAGTTGTGCTGATAATACTTGAGAAGGATTCTGCCTTAGATTTCTGTTATGCTGTATTTTAATTATCAGGAAAAGGTATTTTAGAAACATGAATGTTCCATTTAATGTTTAATGTCTCTCAAATAGAAAAATAACACCTAAAAAGTACATTCTAAATAGTAGATTGAAGGAGTACAAATTCTGCTCATGCTCTAGCTTGTCAACCTGAAACTTGAAATTTGAATATTATATTTGAAATCTTTAGAAAATATCCAGCTGCTGAAAATATATACCTTTTGAATTATTACTGTACTGCAAAATGCCTACATTTTCATATAACAAGCACTATACTGACAATCTTCCAGTATAGGATTCAGGTATTTAATTTGTATTAGTAATTACAAAATACTATAAATATATTACAGAAAGATAGAAATGCTGTCTTTAACAGATGAACCTTCATAGAATGGTTCAGCTGAAAGCAAGTTTGAACTTTCTGTCAGTAAAGATTTCTACCTGGCTTTGCAGTTAGGTTGGAGAGAGGCAACTCATTATGAGCTCTATTCAGAACTGCTGGTTAGTGACACTGAGTGTGTAAGGGGCAGGGGGACAGCAGTGCTGCAATGGGCTTCAAATAATTTTCAGTCCCTGTAGTACTTCAAATGTCACTGAGCCTCATCTGAGCACTCCTGAAGAGGGAGCAAGCCATGGAAAAGCCAGATCCAGCATTTAGAGGCTGCCACAGGGATACAGGCAATATTGCTCCTGAAATACAATCTCCTGATATCTTTGCTTTTATGGCTACTTATGGTGTGAAAATCATTAAATAGAGTACATTGAGAACTGAGGGGGTATATGTACACATACCCAAAACATATACAATGCTTATATAGAGATAGATTGTATGTGCTTGGATTGTATGTGCAGGATTCATATTTAAGATTGTGACAGAAAGGCACAAACAATTCTTGTTCTCCAATTATGTAGTGTATAACTTTATATGAAGACAAAGCTAGCTCATTATTTACATTCTATAGCTGATATCAAAAATTAGATTTCCTTGATTAGTTTTCTGTCCCATTTATTGATCAGTTTACCTTTTAGTGATTCTTCAAAGACTTCTGATAGGACACTTGTATTAGAATCTCTTCAGTGTATTTAAAATAGCTTCCCAACAATGAGGGAGTATTTTTAGCCCTACTTTCTCCAAATATGAATAATCTTCTGAAGAATGCATGTGGTGTTCAGACATTAGGCATTTGACTTACTACCTATAGAAAATGCCCAAGAATAATGAACTAGAGGTCATTGTTTTGTAAGTTGGGCTCCATTTATGTAAATAATGCATTTAAAAATGCGGCCTTTTTAAAAATAGTTATTTTACATCTAAGCACACGTTTTTAGCTACTGGTCTGTAAGGTACCAGGTACTACCTGTAAGCTTCCAGGTAAGGTATTTATGTTCGTGGGTTGGTAAATAAATCACTTCTAATGAGGCTTTCTAAATAACTCCTCTCTATATTTTCCTTAGAAAGCATAAACATTTAAATGGGACAGCACTGCCTTTAGCTACCAAGTAAAGCTTAGGAGTCTTTGTTTACTAGTTCATTTCTTCTAAAAAGGTAAATATACTTTAAATGCACCAAATTTTTTCATCATTCAGAGTAATAAAATTGTCCGCGTGTTCACTAATATTACAGGATGAATTTTTCTGTTCATAGAATCACAGAGTC
This sequence comes from Leptocoma aspasia, assembly GCA_013399835.1. Lineage (NCBI taxonomy): Eukaryota > Metazoa > Chordata > Aves > Passeriformes > Nectariniidae > Leptocoma > Leptocoma aspasia. The sequence goes on along the minus strand of VXAX01007473.1, from coordinate 223,770 downwards.
ATTTAGGTTGGAAGAGACCTCCAAGATCATTGACTTCAACCTTTGAATACCCCATTGTACACTAGACCATGGCCATGTTTTGTTTCTTGAACACCTCCAGGGATGGTGGCTCCATCATCAAGTCCACTCCAATGTTAACAACCTTTTCTGTGAAGAAACTCCTCCTGAGGTCCAGACTGAATCTCCCCCTGTGCACCTTGAGGCACGTAATATGAGTTGTTGGTTCCCTGTGGGAAGAGCCCGAGCCCAGCTGGCTCCAGGCTCCTCTCAGGGCTCTGTAGGGAGCGGTAAGGTCCCAGGCGAGCCCCCTTGGCTCCAGGCTGAACAGCCCCAGCTCCATCAGCTGCTCCGCACAGCGCTGGGGCTCCGGACCCTTCCCCAGCTCCGCTGCCCTGCCCTGGACTCGCTCCAGCTCCTGAATGTCCTTCCTGAACTGAGGGGCCAGAACTGGACACAGCATTCAAGGTGCAGCCTCACCAGTACAGGGGGACAATCACTTTCCTAGTTCTGCTGGCCACACTATTTATGGTATGAGCTTGGATATAGGACCCAAATATGAAATAAGTTACAAAAATTGAGGAAATAAGATAGGTGGCATTTGTGTAAAGTTATCTTCAGTCTAGAACAGCTGAAAGAGATAATTAATATGTTAAGATTTAATGTAGGTTAGAGCAGATGATTGTTTTAAACTTGAATTTGTAATTGGTATAGTTACCAATAGTTACTGTGCACAAAATGCAAACTGTTTGCTGCTTGATAATTTTGTTAAATAAGTCAATAGAGGGACCAAAGACTGAGCAAACAAGTAGACCTAGTTATCTCTTATCAAATACAATCCTTTTATCCGTCATGGTTTCAAGACATGATACTATCAATAGATTTTTTTCAGAAATAAACATTCTGAAATTTCCAATCCAGATAGAAATAAAAGATTCTAGAGTGATATCTGTGCAAAGAGAATGAAAGAGATGCCAGGAAAGAAACTTTTGTATGGATTTTTCTTCGTACTGATAGCCTCCAAGCTGTAATTTTCATGTTCTAGGGTCAAAGCAATAGTCAGTTATCCTATCCTAGTGGATCTATCCACTGTTTGAGGAGGTTAAACTGAGGAGAATGGTAATGCTTGCTACTTTGCATTCACGTTCCAAAACCAGTGCTTTAGATGTTTTTGAAAAATAAGTAATGGTTAATTCTATTCCAGACCACAAATTTAAATGTTTCTTCAGAATGGAACCATCTTACAACTCAGTGGATTATTTTTTCTTTTATCTTGTTGGGCAATGATGGTGTTTGCCCTCAAGGTACTTTCCAAATTTATGTGCCCTGATTTTGTTTAAAACAAAGCTGAAACACTAAGCAAGGAATCTTTTTTCCTATTCAAGTCTGTGGAAATTACATGAGCACACGGAAGATACATTTATGGTTTTGGAATCTTAACTGAGCTCTTTATCTCCAGTTTGATGCATAAAAAACCCTCCCAAATCTTAAAACAAAACCAGATACTCCTATTGGATATTTAGACACTATGTATACTGGCTTAAGACATAAATGAATTAATCTTAAAGCCATTTATAGTTGCTTTATTTACAATCAGTTTTTCAAACCACTCTACCATGTGTCTGGTGGCTCATCTTGCTTGTTTTTCTACCACAGGCATGCAAGTTACCAGGTCATAGAATGTAGATTAGACTCTTGTGCATTGTTGTTGTGTTGGCCTAATTCTCTTTTCAAAACAAGAAACGGTTATGTAGTGTTGATGGGAGATAAGGTTAAATTACTTCTTTACATTATGTACAGTATAAGTAGCTTAGTCTCCCAAAATTTTCTGGAACATCAAGTTAAAGAAATGTCATTTTCCTTGGATTTTGAAAATCACACTACTTAGACACATCACTAGGGTTGGGAACATACTCTAAAGAACATTCTTTTGCATGCCATCTGTAAGTGCAAGAATCAAAGGTAATCTTTTAGAGTCTACTGCATGTTTGTGAATGTTATGAATGGCTTTATTTTTTTTCAAATTCTTTGAAAAAAAATTATTTTTATTTCAGAAATATATTTAAAATAGTTTATGTGCAAGGTTGGGGAAAAATTTACTCTGAAGTCATGTTCTTTTTCTTTTATTAGGGCTGGGTAAGGGTCATACATGCCATTTTAGAAAAAAAACCCAGTAAATTATTCCTGACAATTATTGCAATTAAAAAATCCAAACCTGAATTGGTTTGACTTTCATATATGATATTATATCCGTATATGAAATTCAAATTAAATTAAATTCTTTTTCTAAAAGGCCAGGGGCAGCAATAGGAGGTTAAAATACATTTTTTAACAGCTCATAGCTTTCATGCAGTAAATCGTAAATATCAGTTGCAAACATAAAAACAGATCAATTTCATTACTAGTGTTCTAATACATTTGACTCATGAACATGGAATTTGAAGACACAAAAAATACTGAATTGTAGAAAAGTCACACATGTTATACTTTGTAAGTCAGAGCTTCTTTAATATTGATTTTAAACTGAGATCTCAACTGGCTGTTTACCAGGTAGTGAAACAGAGGGAATCAAGTCCCTCTAGGCTTGCTTGGAAAATCTTTGAATCTTCAGTAGTGCCAAATAGGCTTGAGGAGAAACGGTGCCTAGAATTTGCTCATAATTAAACATTTCCTTCAGACAAGAATGAGCTGAGTGAAGAAAAGAAGAAAAAGCATGAGCACATAAGCAAGGAGTTACACAGTCAAGTGTTGCTCAGTTGTGCATACTCTACCACTCTTGTACTCTCAGGTACTTACATCAGCTAGGAAAGATTTGTGTATGTTGGATGATTTTAACAATGTGTCAGTGTAAGAAAATTAAGTTTCCTCTAATATACTGACTTAAGACCTGCTAACTTGAGCTATACTTATGGCCCTACTCAGAAAACCTCTCTAGTGCACAGAGGAAGGCACAAACTGCAAAAAACAAAAAGGTTTTTTTTTCCTAGATCTTTAAAAGGGCACTGGAAAAAAGCCTGGGAGAAAAAGAAAGGAACTGTAATGTAAGAAGCAAAGTAGCAGCGGGAAAAATTAACAAACCCAAGGAGGAAAAAAAAAAGGAGGGCAAAAAGAATCATTGTCTAAGAAAAGCAATATTTTCTACCTTTCACTTAAGAGAGAAGCAGTAGGCCAATGAGGACATACAGATTGTAAATAAAAAAACTCATATTGCATATTTGGTGGCTCACAACATTTTCCATTTCTGATATTCTCTGAGGTTCACCAATACCTGAACTTATAAGGAAGAGATTAGTAAATGAAAGTCAGGAAAGAAAAATATGCCCTCATAACCATCATACTTGTCGACATTAACCAACTCCCAGAAACACAGGACAACCATTTTTTGCCAGTCTATACAAAACTTTATCTCAGAAATGGAGGAAAAAGTAGAATTTGAAAGAAGTCAATTTTATCTGCATATTAGGCATTGTTTCAAACATTTCTTGAAAGTCTATAATTGCACTATGTGAAGAATGAATTATATTAGAAAACATCTACAGCAAAGTGGCAGTGGCTATGGTTAGGTGAATTTTCCAGCTTAGTGTATTAAGTTTCAGTTTTACACATTTACTTTAAAATTTTGCTTCATTGAGTCATGTATAGAATCAAAGGCCTTTCTAGAAAGCTTTGTAATTTTAAGATTATTTCGTATTAATTTAATTTTATTATCAATCAAAGGCTGTAGTATGTGGCAAGCTTTTGAGTGCCAGAGAAAATAATCCTTTATTGCTGTTGTTTGTTTCATCAACAAGAAGGTTACAGAGTGCATTACTTCTGTAGGTCAAACCTACTGTGCATGCTGGGGAGCCTTTCTTCTCCCCTCTAAGTGCACTGGCTACAAACATTCACATCCCCTGTAATTTGCCAGCTCTTTGCAGCTCCTTGAGTTCCTTATTTCATTCTAGAGATCCTAGATATATCCCTACCCTTGCTTTTCTCCCAGAACAGGATATCCTCTTGTCTTACCCTCCTGACACAGTGTCTTGAAAACCATTTATTCAGGGATTGTCATACATTAAAAAACTGAAAACAGATGCACAGGTGAAAGTCTATAGGCTGATGCAGAGGCACTTCTAGGTTCTGGACGTGGTAATCAGAGTTTCACTCACTTTGATTTTCCCTGTTTAACCCACTGATTCACAGAAATTGATTAAAACTCCAGACATAGCACAGTAGAAGTAGACAGAAATGCCATGGAGCTGTATGCTGAATCTCCCTTCAGTTTGGCAGTTATGCTGCTGCTACTTTGTACCACCTCTCTGTTAACCTTGGATAGCAAGGCGAAGCTGTTTTCCCTAGAATAGTTTAAATACACAATTAAACTACAAGGCCTTCTTAAAATGAAATCACTGCTTATTGCAATGGTGACAACCATTCTTTTTCAGTGGTTAATAGCCCCAATAGTATGTACCAGGTTAGCTGAGTAGTCATGTTTTTTGCTTCTCTCAAGATATGCTTTTGTTAGTCTAGAGAGGGACAATTCTTTGTCTGTTTTTCCATCATTTTGTTTCTACAATACCATGTCAAAACTGACTAATGGGGAGCAATTTCTGTAAGAATACTACATATTCCTATTCAATATTAAAATGACTATTGATACATATGGAAAACCAAAATCACACTATGTGTTTTAAAGAGAAATATGAATACCTAGAACATTTAATATGCCATTGTTACACAAAATAATATGCATTTTTCTTATATTTTTGGTATGTTATACTTAATATAAGACAGATAGCAACATTACATAGCCCATTAACTGAAAAAAAAGTATTCGACAGTAAAACACAGTTAGAAAGAATTAATACATTAATTTTTTTCCAAGGGCTTTCTACTGAGTTAAGTTAAAGGCTTTCTTGAAATCCATGGACTCTGTAGGTGTTACATATCTGGGCATTATATAGATGATGAGAGCCACTGGACTTAACGTATGCGTTGAACTATAGAAAGGCATTATAGCTTTTGATTTGCATGCTGTATCTTCCTTATGTGCAGTTTTCTGTGCACACAGTGATGTTTTTCTATGTCTAAGACACCTTCACTGAAACCAACTAGCTGGAAAACCAGCTGGAGATCTTTTCAAAATATACTTCATAATCCTGAAGGGAGGGTATTCTTATTTTTCTGGCCAGCAGTAAATTTTCTACCTCAGTAGCATGGCTTATGGTACAGTATTAAAGATCCAAGCTCTCACAGCAGGTTGTATTGGCTATGTAAGCTTACACTGATTAAGGCTCTAGGAAGAAACAGTCAAATATAAATACACAAAACAACAAATTCTCAATTGAACTTAGCTAAATCAATGAAATGTGAATTGTAAATTTATCTCACTTTAATGTACATTATACAGCTAAACCCAATTTAAGAAATGGTCAAATCCATGGCCTATAGATTAATCCATATTGATATTTTTCGTGCAGCGTTATTTCGACTTCCCAGCACAAGATATCCAATACTACTGCACTGTCTGTTGACAGCCACATTGGATTCTTTTAATAAAATCCAGTATTGCATTGCTGCTAGACTGAACAAGAAGTGAATTTCCACATGGGAAATTTTGGAAGAAAAGTAGATGCAAGTCTTATTATTACTACATCCAAAGGCAATAATACATACTCTCTTTTTGACACATAGAGTCTATTGATACATACTACAGAAATGAATACAAAAATCATCACTAATTACTGCACGATCACACTTGGAGGATGTAACCTGGAGCCTGGACTCTTCCTCACCTGCTTGCCTGTAAAATCCCCTCTAGTGGCTCTTTGGAGCATACAGACTTTGCAGGTATCACTGCTTCTTTTATAAACAAGGTGAGGTGACAACATCTTGCTGACATTCACTGCCTATAAAATGATTATTATATGAAGATTACGAAGGGTGTAATAACTCTGCTAGGCTCCATCCACACCCCAGAATTCTGTCACCGCACACCTGTGTGCAGCTCAGAGCTGGAGCTGGAGCTGTACTGCAAAATCCAGCTCTTCGGCTTATTTTCTCTCATGCCTTTGAAAACTGGTTAAGATTCTCTAAAGGTGCTAGGTTTTCCTTAAAATAAAAAGAGTCAACATTTCAGAATGGCAATATTTCTTATGGCTGCTCTGTTTGGCAGACAGGTTTCCAATGAAACTCATGAAGATTTTCCTTGCAGTCCACATGGCATTTTACTTTGCCATCTGCTGGTGGTCCCCAGCTTCCAGGTTCCTCTGTTTTAGCTTACTCTTTCTGTGAAAATCTTCCAAAACTGGGAGCTCAAATCCACAAATAGTCCATGTGGACTTTGCTCAGTGACTTGACCTTGATGTCTGGTAAGACCTCACTCACCACATAATGAGCATGAGGACCTTAGTCCTCCAATTTTCCCTGGATCAGAGCTGGATCATCTTGCTTTCCCTCAGTGCTCTCTTAGCTGCCTGGAAGGTCTGGCTCAGGCTGTGACTTTGAGTTTCCCTTTTATCTGCTGTAGACCCAAGGGCAGGCAGAGGTTGGTTGATTTACCTTCTCATTTTCATTTAGGAGACCTCATTTTCATTTTCATACGAGGCAAGCCATAAAAAGCCAGAAGGCTCAGAACTTGTGTTCTTGTTCAGTTTCACATGGAATTTTTCAAATTCTCTTGAATTGAAATAAAAATCTTCTGCTTTAGTTTTGAAAAGAAATTCCCATTTACTGCTGAAACTGAGAGAAAGTGAAAAAAAAAATAATCAGAGAAATTAACATATCAAATATCACATAGATTTGGAGTAAAATGAGCAATGTTTTCCTTTTTTGCTTCCCCTTGAATGCTCCCATGCAGTCTCCTCAGTGTCATCAGTGTGCTGAAATATGCTATAATCACTGTTTTCCACTGTCTAATGGTCAGCATAGACATGAGCTTTTCCCATAGCACAGGGAATGACAGAGTCACTGTCTTGCAACCTTGGAAAATTAAAGCTCATTCTCCCTGAAAAAAGTAAAACTGACTACAGTTTACTATATGCACAAAACAAATTACCAAAGGAATACAAATATTTTTGTTTCTTTTTTAATCTTGTTCAGGTATATTTATTTTAAAGGGTGCTTGCAATTTCAGAGTGGAAATGGGCTTTTGAAGTTGTTTTACTTTCCAACACTGTATGCCAATATGTTGCCTTTTCACCTTTTCCTCAGCTTGGGGACTCTATGAAGAGGCAAGATACAGAAAAGCAAAAAATCAGACTACAAATCAATCTCCAGAAAATGAAAATATTCTATTATTGTAATTTGAGCTAGATGGTATTTGTAGAGAAAACAACCCGTTCTCACTAAGAATTAGTTTTACTTTTTCACACTGAAATAGAACCTTAACCCTTGAGCAATCCCACAGAAATAATTTTATATTGTTAATGTTCAATGGGAGACCTTGATCCCACTGAAGTAAATGGCAGAGATTCCATTAACTTCAGAAGAGTCAGATTAATTCCTGATCTCCTTGGCTGTTAGAGTCTGTCCTGGCATCTACCTAGCAGCATAAGAAAGTAAAGTACCATCACAGAAAAGGATTATGTACCTTTGATGAGCATCATGTCATTTGGTAATACAGAGAATTTAAATCATATAGTACAGATTATTAATCATTATCATATACCAGATTCTTGTCTTTGTGCTCACCTTCATTGACCTTCACATGTATGGCTTCTTTCTAGAATATAATTTCCAGCAAGTTCTAAGGTTTAGCTCATGCCTGCTTAAATTTACCTTATTAGCAGCTGTGGTATTGTTTAGTGTTAGGGTAAGCATTACAGGAGGGAAGTTGATTAGGGATGCATGTGTTTGGAAAAGGAATTCTGTGGAAGGGAATACTCCTCTTCAGGAACTGTTTACTGTTCTCTTTTATGAAGGGTACTTTCTATTGCAGTGGAAATGATGGATTAGTTTTGTTTGCAGAAACTTGTGAACTTCCATTGTTCAGGGGTCTGCAGGGCAGGACACACTTGCAGACAAGTGCAGGCAGTTGGCTGAGAGACAAAGGAAAGTTTTGCTGGAGGACTCACTTGGAAATGATGATTCCAGGAAGTGAAAGTTTGGCTTAGTTCAAGTTGTGATGAGCTTAAGATTTACATTCATTCAAATTCCTTTGCAAATTGTGGATAGGCAAGTGACTTTAATCACAGATACCTCGCAAGTGGACTTTCAGGAAATCTCAAACTGCTGCTAGGGCAGCTTCCTTAGTGCCAAAAATGTATTATAATGTAGGGGAGGAAAGAATAAAGTTTGTTGGTGCAGTGATCCAATACAATGCAGCATTTACTATTTTGCATCATTCTCTATTTTGTTTTATCCTGTGAGACAATAAGAGACAGCCAGGCAACGTTTCTAGATATTAAACTCTTTAATGGAAGGAATATGTCTCTTCGTGTGCACTTTGAAGTGCCTCCAACACCTTGGTTCTTTATAAACTGTAGTAATAATAATCATTTATTGCTATGCAGTGTGGTCTGGTTTCCCGTTTACATCCAGTATGATTGGTTGTGCTGTGTTGCTGTCCTGTTCATCACTTCTCACCTTGCACTTACATGCAACTTCTATTATGGTTATTTTTAGAATACATAAGGCACTCAAATAACATGATTACAAGTGTGGAACAACAGCTTAGGAAATAGATAGGAGGATAGTTCACAGAAAGAAGCAACATACTGCACCTAAGCTGAGCAAGATCAAACCTGACACTGTAAAATCAAAGAGAGAGGGTTTAATAGGAAAATAATGTGATGAGATTACAATGACTCCTCCTTTTTTAAAGTTGAGTTATCATCATTTAATGAGTTTGTGGATGTATTAAAAAAATCTACATATATGTATCCACATGTATGTCTATCTATATAGGCAATCTATGTGTGTAAATATGTGCATGTGCACCTGGGATGTGTGTTTATGTGTGTGTGTGTTCTATAAAATACACAGAAAATATTGTGCTGCAGGAAAAAAACCAACCAGCTGTAAGGTCCTATAATGCTGTTATACATTTCTGGAGAGAAGTAAAACGACCATAAGTTTCCCCTTCATGGAATCTGAGTAATTTTCATAGAAAGCCTCATTTTCTGTCAGCTTCAGGAATGACATATATTTACATGCATTCAGACAGTTTGTGATGCCTGGAGGCAATGAGTATCAGGGAGAGGAGCAGTGTGGAATGCTCTCCCAGCTCTGGCTGACAGAGGGTACTGAGTGTTTTGTTCCAGTTGTCAGTCGTTGGAGCACCCCTGCGATTTCTCCAGCCTCGTGCTGAAGGCTGTCTTGGGTTCTTATCACCAGGACAGTGCTGAGATGGTGGAGGCATAAAAGAATCTTTATCTCCCCTCTTTATTTCAGTGTAGCAGAGGAATGAGCCCAGTATAATGTGACCACTATAGGTAAAGTTTGTAAGTCTGTGTTCTTCAAGGTATAAACTTTTTATGATGTCTATCATGTACCAAGTAATGGAGAAATTTTGCATCAGATATAACTATTACCCCTAATTACTTTTTTATGTTGAATCAAATACTGTAATTGGTCTGTCAAAAATGCTACAATAATATTTTGTTTGAAAAATAACATACATTTTGCACATAACTGAAGCAAATTTTAAAATTATTATAACCCCATCACAGGTACTACTATAATCCTTCTCTGAAAATCCTTGTTTGCCCTAAACCTGTTGGATTATCTATATTTGCTTCTGCTGATGGCTTCTTACAGCTGGAAACTTTACTCTAGCCTTGGGTCAATTTTACTTACAGTCAATATAGTCTCATTTATTTTTGGTTTCATCATTTAAGTTTAACATTCCTTTTGGTGCTCCTTCACTTGGCTCACATTTCTCTGATCATATTAGGTCAAGGTGTGTATACAACTCACTAACATCCAATGGGACTCTGCATAAAGCACGGGCTGGAGGTTTTATAATTTACTGAAGGGCATAAATTTATTATTACATTTCTGTATTGATGTTACATTACTTTACATCTTTCAGAGTAAGAAAATGTAGTAAGACATTATTCTAAATAAAGAAATTACACCCCTGTAGGTTTTAATTGATTTTGAATCATTAAAGCTTGATATTTAAGTCAATGTAGGCATCTAAAATAATTTTAACACCTTGAAGCAATGTAGTTTTCACCTAAAACTACTTTTAATTTCAATTTTACTTCAAGAGGGATTGCTACAGGTCTTAAATAGTTGTCAGAGATGTCCACGATGAGGTAACATCTTGATGAAATTTAATATTTTAAAAAAATAACTAATTTTAAGTAAAATAACTCAGCCTGAAAAAGATGATATAATCTTTAATTTTAATAATTATTTTGGAGAATTTGTAGCTATTGAGAGCAGAGAACATTTGAAGCTATTGAGAGCAGATGCATTCCAGCTCTACTGCTTAGAAGCCCATAGAATAATGTAGTCAGTAAAGAGGTGTCTGGGGACATTGGTTGACAAGGTCAAGTGGTTGGATTTAATCAAATTCATTTTGTAGCTGGAGATTTAGCCATGGTTATAAGACAGAGAAGTCATCTCAAATAAGGAAGCCTAACAGGAAAGCAATATATCATCTGCATGAAGTGAAATACATCGCTCTCAGCCATTTAGCTTCATGTCAGAATTAAAGGAAGGTTTTGGAAGTACAATTCTAGCACGGGCTATTTAAATACAAGTAAGTGATAATGTAAAGCAGTTGTGCTTTTTTGTAGTGATATTGTGGATCTCTGGTAACAGTTAGATATTGCTGCTGGGATACACTGATGTCATGAACTGGTTCAGGACAAAGATCTGTATTTCATTACCAGTTTCAGAGTTTGTATAGTTTTAACATAAGGAACTGGTTTTCAACACCTTCTACAGCCATCAGGGAAGTTTAAGGCAGATACAGCATTAGTTTCACACAGAACTGCTCTCTGACTTTTTTATGCTGTTTGGAAATGGAAGAGACTGCAGGAGCTCAGCTGCAGAAACAGAAACTGAGCTGTCTCGTAGAGCCTTGCTCATTACCTCAATTCAAGATTCAGATCATATGAAATATTTGAAGTTTAAAGCTTTGTTTGAGCTACCAAATTTTGGAACAGATAGCCTGAAATTGTGATGATGTCAAGATCTGCAATCCTCTCAGAGAACAGGGGGATTTGTTATGAATCGCTGATCAATAATTGTTCCTGGTCTAAAATTGGAACCAGAGTTGCTGCATGTCATAAAGGACATCCTCTGGTGTTTTAGACTTTTCACTACGTTCATTCAGTTTATGCATGCCTTTGTGTTCAAAGATCAACTTGTTATAAATGCTTTGCTCTGAATTTTAAAATCGGAATGAGTTGAACTTATTTCAATTTGTTTTCTTGCATTCAATTCAAGACACTATTTTCAATACATAGGTATTTTAAAAAAATGTATACCACCCAAAATGAAATAATAAAGTAAGTAAAATAGATTAAAGCCGTGTATTTTTATAGAATGGAAATTTCTCAGAATTAAAGGCTCTAGGAATAGGTTTATCCAATTATATCACTCAGTCCAAAGGCAGGAAATTTAGGTCAAATATCGCTTCTTTTTTTTTCTTTTTTTTTAATTTATATTTTTATTTTATTTTATTTTAATTTAATTTAATTTTTTATATTTAACTCAATTTTGAAGCTATAAATGGAAGTGCTCCACCTTTTAAAAATTTATTTTCATAATGTAAAATCTACCATGACAGGCATTTAGGCATTTTCTTGGTTAGAAGACCGCGCTTCCCATTCTAGAAGTCTATGCCACTGGTCCTTAAATATTATCTGTTACTGAATATTTTTTTCTGAGTGTGATCTCCCCGCACTATCTTGGTCATAGTAAAATGCACTTGTTTCTCATCAGCACTACTCATAAGCCATTCCTTAGGTTACCCATCTTTCTTTCATTTCCTGGAATTTCTTTTTTTTTTCATACTGCAGTGCACAGGACCAAGGTTAAAATCCTAGGACAAGGAATTAGGAGTAAGAATGAGAGGGATATATTGACAAATACTGAAGAGAATATGAAAGGTAGATGATAGAACCATGTAAGTAAGTGAATAGGAATTGAAAATAATGTATGAGGTAACTAATAGGCAAAATAAGGCATACTCATCAATATTTTTCTGTCTTTCAAATGATCAAAGCTTTGTTTTCATGAGGTAGAAACTGGTGGTTTTTCCTGTAGGTCCCACATCTTGCATTCAGAGCCTTTTTTCCAACCCCTCAGGCAGAATGATGGATTGGAGGACAATTAAAAAGTCCACTGCTGTTTGTGGTATTAAATTGAATGTTGCAGGTCCACAGCTCTTCTGGCAGCATGATTAGAGTTAAAAGATGTTAAAAGTCACCAATTAGGGGTGATTTAAGAATAAGAGAAACGTTAATTTCATATAAGTATTGGCTGGAAATCTTCTACACAGTAAATGTGTACAGGGAAAGATTCACAACCCGCATTTTGGCCAAGGGAATCAAAGCTGATTTGAGCTCACCTGCACCAGGGTTGCTAAAGACAACTAATGACGTATCTGAGTAAGACTTTAATTTTTAAACCATTTGTATGGTTACACCACTGGTTTTCTTCTATACATTTTGAAAGATTTTGTATTTAAAGAAACAGGGGTTAGCCATTTAGATGTTGGTATATCCACATTATGAAGCAGTGAACAAAAAAAAAAAAAAACAAACCTGGGTGCTTCAAATGCTTACCACCAAGCTCCAAACTTTTACACTTGCTTGTGGGGATATTCTCTATGGCTCAAAACATCCAAAACCATAAGTAGTCACAAAGCAGTTATGTGACTGCCATATAGATTTTATGAAATAAATTAATGTGTGCTACAAGAATTATAGCACAAATATAAATCAATATTTGTGGTATTAATCAGTTGAGACTGTCTTAGAAACTTAATTCATAGTATTATACTTTTTTCAGTTGATCTATGTATGCTAATCATACAAAATCCACATCCACTTCTATGTTTAGGTATTGTAATGAGTTTTAATGTAATATTTAGATGAATAACTATTCAAAATTGTCAATCAGACTCTAATTTTGAAGAAATTTTATAATTTGCATGACTGAAAGATATTAGAACAAAGTACATATTTGGAAATTTTTTTATTATTTCAGCAGTCTACCTCTACTTATCAATGACTCAAACAATATTTTTCACTTTAAAGGACAAAATATAAAACTTAAGAACCCTTTAGAATAGCAATTATCTTGTTTTATCATCACAAGAAGATGCATTCTGTGAAACAGAATATACAGCCTATAAACCAGATGTCCAAGTACCACACACATTAGGAGCACAGAAAATATCATGGAACTATCCATGAGTATAATGACAGGAATAATGACAAGAAAATAATATAAAAAAATATTTGATTTCTTAATTATTTTGAAAGAGGTACATTTTCCATTCTGTCATCCTAAAATTTGCAGGCCAGAAATAACATGGACCCTCATACAGTTGACATACAAACTAAAATGCTGGATTAAGGACTTGGTGCTATTTGGGAGCAACGTGGTGACAAAGCAAAGGAAGCAGCGCTGTTAATGATGTAACAAAAGTAAGATTGTGACATATGTCTTCAAAATAATACAAACAATCTTGATTATTAATTCCAGTCTGTAATTCAGGAACTGGATGAGCATGAGCAACATATACAAAATTTTGCTTTTTTTGTTTGCCCTAGTCTTACAGAGTGAGTGAAAGGGAATTTAAAATAAGTGCCAAACTACATGGAATAAATAAGCTCATCTGTGGCTATTTGAGTCTATGTGATGTAACCCACCATTTCATAGCCAGAAACTGGCCACAGGAACAACCTCCAGGGAAAGGATCATCTAAACATTGAAAAAAATCTCTCTAGGATTTTGTTGGTCAATGTCCATAAAACAGGAAAATTCAAGCAGGAATATATGATCCATATGTTAGATTGTTTTGTGCTCATTAGAGAAATACTTTCAAATAAAGGGAAGCTAATTTGAATGAAACAAGCTCTATATACAAATAAATTCGTAGATCTGACAGCTTTACTTAGTTGTTTACATCAAAATGTAATGTGTGCAAAGTAATTTGTTTTTATGATTGGAGAACACCACTCAGTTGTATTAATGAAAATGATTTTATAAAACTGAGGACAACTTTCTCCTTTGGGTTCTTGATGGGAAAAGGCTAGGGAGTGATTATTGTTCAGGACTTTTATTTGGAGAGCTTCCACCTTAATCCTTTAAAATCTGTCATTGGAAAACAATCATGGACTCTGATTTTCTTTTTTTTATCCTGGTATAGTTCCTAACTATCAGTATCAGTCAAAGGATTGTCTCTAGAGCAACATTTTTGGAAGCATCTTGATTCAAAATTTAATTTTAATTTTCAAGAGGGATTAAAAAGGAAAACTGAAAAGAATTCTAAGTTACTGAGGTACTTCAGAAAAATTGCAACACTACTTTTACATTTTAAAATGCTATGTGAATTTTTGAATTTTACTTGTGGATTTTTGGAGAGGGGAATTTGAACTAAATTATGTTGTGAGCAGATATAATATGAAGGAGATAAACACCACATATACTGCCAATATCTTCAAAGTCAATGATGCATTTAAATCAACCAACTTTGAAAATAATTTAGCTTTACTGTGTTGTAAAGTGGGCTACTAAAAATCCTGTAAGTTTTCTCATAAAGAAGATGGGGTTACAAACTACTGAAGGAAACAATACTTTCCCTTTGTTGTTCAGTCCACTGGACTATTATATCTTTCACTTATTTTCTGAGTTTGCTGCGCAAAGCATCTGGTTCTGAAGGTAGAAAACCTTGGGGGAGGGGGGTGTGACACTTTCAAAAGACTGCATGGGAAGATTTCCTTCTAATGTATAGTCAATTCTGTTTATAGAATAAAGGCAAAAAATTTGAAGAGTTGCATAAATTATGAACACCCCCTTAATAACCCAAAACATGTCCATGCTGCTGAGAGGAACCTAAAATCTCAAAAAGAGAGTCTATGCTGGCACAGACTTTGAAGTTTCCATATATATTCCTATTCATGATGATGATGTATAGTTTCATATATACCTCAAAGTGGTAAACCACACCAGTTCTGATACATACAGAGGACAATTTATGCAACTGCTCTGGTGGGGAGGAAGTTTCATTTGCACAATATGAGGAACAGGTAGGACACAAGTACAGATGATACCATATACTCTACCAGATATCGCTGTGCATTTGAGTAAGACCATCCATTCAATGGATATATAGCAGAAGAAAAACCTGTTAAAAAAAAGTTGAAGAAGTTGAGGAACGTCATTATAATGCCATAATGGTAAACTGGTACAATGATACTTACAGAAGAATGTATGTTTCGCATGTTTCCAGTTTTCTATTTTTAATGTCTGGTCATGCTTTCATGAATATTGTTGAGATGCTGGTGTGTATGCAACCTCCTTCACTGAAACTGGGCAAACTGAGATGCCCATAATATCTAATTTGGCAATAGCAGAGATACTACCAATGTTTCCAAAATAAGTGTTACATAACAATTATGGAAGAAGACCAAGAAGAGAAAGTGATATTTTACTTCAAACTCTGAATCTAGGGTTGTACTTTATACTCATGTCACTGCTTTATGAGACTTGCACTCTGAAGTCATAAACAGTAATTTGACAATATTAATGTTACCTTTTCAGTTTTAAGCTATCTCTACATGAAGTACTGCTATTGGCTTATCTAAAAATAAATTAAGATAGAAATAAAGATTTCTAAAGCACTACAGCTGTTCATTCCCTTTTTCCTGTTTCTTCTGTTCTACTATCCCTTAACTTTCCTTAATTTTTCTCATATCTTATTCTGAACTCCTCCCTCTCTGGGCTTACAAGATTCAAGAAAGTTCATGCTACATTATTGTTTGCCTGTCTGAGCAAGATGCCTCTCTCAGAAGCCCAGACCATACAGTGTTAAGACTGTGCTAAGGGTAGTATATTCCTGGGGAGGATAAGGTCATGGAAAGCAGAGAAGTTCTCTGAGTTGTAACAAAACTGGCCTCTGAAGGCCACACACACGCCAAAACAGTAAGTTACTGCTGCTGTGGGCTGCAGTCTTGCTACTGCAGAAATCTGCAATGTGGTGTGGGATTATATAGGTTTCAGTACATTTCTAAATTTTCAATAGCCATCTGTAAGCAGTGGGGTGAATGGGCTGCATTTCAGACAACCAAGGCATCCAGGAGTATTTCCTCACAGGACACTGTTCCTTCCATCCCATACTCCAGATGCTGCCATATGTGTGATACAATATCTTGTTGTGAACATGCATCCATATTTTCAGCTTTGTTCCAAAAGATTTCTCTAGCTATGCCACACCTACTGAATTTTCTTTTCCAGCTGAAGGCGCAGTATGTGACAGGTTAGCTTGTGCAAGTCAATTTTGCAGTAGAATCTTGCTGATATTGAGCAATATATTTTTTCCTACAAGGAGAGCATGGATGTCAAAATTAGGAGCTGAGTTGTATGTATAAATTTTCAGAAAGAAATGAAATATTTTTTTCAGGCATTACTACAACCCTGTGCAGTGAAAAAGAGTATTTTACGTTATTATGAAGATCATGGCTATTCTGTGATTCTGATGTAAAGTTGCCCAAAATGTCTAAGCAGTTTGGTAGACTATCATTTTGTTCATCTATAAGATTACCTGAGCAATATCAGAGAGCATCCAGTCAGGAAATGAAGAATAATCTTTGCCACTATTTTTGGATAACAAATAAGATATAAATTTTAATGTGGGATGAAAAGTATCTTGCATAACTGAACTATCAAAAAAGATCAGTGATTTCTGCTCTAAATAAATACATGAAAAGAGACAGCAAACTGACACCACAAAAATGCTAAGCTTTGCACCAAACAAAAATTAACTCAGATTCAGAGTTACCCTTTTCAGGAAAAGTCTGCTAAGGAATCCAGAAAGTTTCTGAGGTCAACATTTATTTCTATGCTATTTTTCCCTCTCCATATGTAGTGGACATGGGTTTTGGCCTCTAAAAACTGGCAGATCTCCCAGAATGGATGCAAAGGTCTGGACTATCAATGTGAAGTCTGACTCAGCACTGATTCCAGCGCTCTGTGAGTCTGGCTTCCCACATTGCTGCATCCATTGAAATTCTGTGGCCAGGAACTTCACTGTAGGGTTGTGATCCTTCCTAGGGAGCAGAACATTCACAAAAAAATGTAGTAGCAATTCAGTTCTAACTTGTCTACAGAACTGGTTGAAAGGGCAGTTCATATCCATTGGTCTCACCTGTTCTCTTTGGATATCCTCAGATCTTCTGTAGGTTCCTTTGTGTGTGAGGAATCTGCCTTGCAGCATTTTATCCTATATGTCATCTAGAAACACATTGGCAGAGTTTTTTCTTCTTTATTTCAAAAGCCAGAAGAAGCTTTACTTCTAAATTCAAAGCTCAGACTGATCATCCATCAGCTGCCCAGAGATATATTTAGGTCTATTTTCTTGCTGTCTTAGAATATATGTATGTCTGGCATGACCACACAGAAAATCTACACATTGTGAAATAAGAATAAACTGTAGATTTTTCTAAGAGCTGGGAAAAGTGTGAATTGTCCCATATTCATGCTAGAGAGGTATTCAGAGCCTTAACAATTTCATGCTCAGTCTAGTTAAGTATTTCACTACTGACCAATGAAAAAGAGGAATAAAGTTCTAAAAAGCTATGCCATGTACTCTTTCTAACACTCTAACTGGATAATAGTTGGGAAAATACCATCTTTTTTCTCTTTCATTAAGAGCTAAAGAACCGAACACTATGATTAAGATCATGGAAGAATCCAAGTTCTTACTATGAAAATTGCAGCCTAAGAGCCTAACAGAATCTATGCAATTATATTTTTAACATTACACACTCCTATTCGATGTTATGAATAGTCAGAACTTGGTTACGTATAGAACACAAAAATTGAGCATATGTTCTTCCAAAATAAAACTGCTGCCTAAACTTCATGGTATCTTCATTATACAGCAGTATCTTTGCATATAATCTGTATCCAGATTTATGTGAGAATTCTGAAGTTAATTCCCTCAGTATACATTCATTTAAATAAAAAAAATTTAAAAAAAGGGAAATCCATAATTGCTAGTCAAGAGGTTAATTCTGCTTCCAAGAAAATATTTCAAAATTTTAGTATTTTCTCCTTTCAATGAGAGAATGGAAGGATTGTTCTAAGAATCATTAAGTTTTCTCCAACAAAGGACATTGTTTTGAAAATGATGCATATTATCTATGTGCAAGAAAGTTGCTAACGCTTGAAGCTCCTGAAATCTAAGCTGCACTTTTCCTAGATTCTTTGCTAGAATATAGGCATTTCAAGAATTTAACTTTTAAACCATTATATCCATTCAGTTAGAGGGTTTCTATAAACCTTTGTATAATCTTAGCAAGTATAGAGAGTTGGAAGTGATGAAGTTCAAGATTATTAAGAAGTGAGCCTCTGTGGAGGTTATTTTCTTCTTCTTGAGATATTGTAATTAACTAAGAACATACATCTTCTGGACTGGTCCTATGCCACCACGGCTCACATCCAGTCACCATCTTGGCTGAATAGTTTTTGAACTATTCTTAATGCATCATTTCCTAATTATCTGTCCGTACCCTCAGCCTTTGGACAGATGGCCACCATTCCCTCAGTACAAAAACTGGACACATTCTTCCCCTGCCCCCATGCTCAGATGCTGCAGTTGCCTCTCAGGAAGCGTTACTGGTCCCCTGGCCTTGCTGGCAGAGCACCCTGAGAGCTCTGTCTGGTTGCCACAGGAAACATTCAACAGGTGAGCACAAAGAGCCAGTGAATGCTACAGGCACTGCAACCTTGGTATGGACAACATTGTAACTACATAGCAGTTTCTATAGCAGTTCAGAAAATTACCCAGTTAGGGAGAGAGGTAATTTCTAAGATTTGAAAGATCTACTCTGAAATAATCTCTCTGCAGGTTAACAGAAAATGCTGGGCCTATTCTTGAGCTCTGAGGAAAAGCTACGCTGCTCGACTTGTGTTCAGGTGACTCAAGCTCCTGCCACAACAAAAGAAAGTGGCCTTGCCCACACAGCTTATCAGAAAAGCTCCTGGTGAGCAGCACCGGAGATTGGCTTAACAATAACACAGCGTCAGTGATCACGTGCAGAGCTCGAGCTGTTCCCTGGCCCAGCCTCAGCGACACACACGGCCTGCTACAGATTCTTTTCAGCTGGGATATACTACAGGCTACTCGTTCTGACAAAGAAAATGGACAACTTCCATGAAGTATTAAAATGTACTAAGAGTTCCCCTATAAATGAGAGATGATTGCTCATTAGTTTACACCATTAATTACATCAATATAGTGGGCATATATATGTTTCTTTTTTGGCATTTCACAAGCAGCTGTTTTATCTTCAGGTAAATAGGTCAAAAATATCCTGAAATACATTGAAATGACTAAGCATAATAATCCTTTAAGAGATGAAACATGTCTCTGAATGGCCATAGAAATAATACAACTTTATACGAACTCTTTTGAGCTTATGAAGCAGAAAGTAGCCTTAATGCCTCAGAATAGACAAAATATGTAATTAACATTACTATTTAAATATTAAAAAGGCAGGACTCAGCACAAAAATTATGTCATGTGATTTACCCTAAACAGTATTTAAGAATAAACACTTAGAGATTCTAGCATTGCTTCATTTTGCATTGCTGTTTATCACTTATTTATAACTGGTTTGTATCACATAAAGTGTACTAACTTTTAAGTTACAGTGACAGTTTAACAAGTTACAGTTCATATATTGTTCAAATGTTGGCAACAGATTACTCAACTTCATTCTTTAACACTTAAACAACAGTAGGTTTAAGGGCAGTATCTGTCAAATTGCCTGTGCAGACTAAAAACTGTGTGAGAGCCTGGCAACAAAATAGAAACAGAAATAAACGGTCAACCTATATGAAGGAAAAGACATTGCTATTTCTAATTTGGGAACCAGACTGCCATTTAAGAGAGTTGAGAATGTTGACAATGGATAAAATAAAATATTAACTTAAATTTGAAAGATGGGTGTCTCATCCATGTAAGTTCCCTTCTGAGCCTTGTTCCGTAACAAAACCATAGCAGAGCATTCTTGGTGTATTCTTATCACGTTTATTTATTGCCATAGAATACCTTCCTGCAAACACTACCACTGTTACACTGGCAGCTAACCAAGAGCCTACACCTCTAGGAAAGAAATTGAAATACAAATTTGGCACACCACAAACACTTCAGCTAAACAGAAAGCACTTATTAGATAATCAGATTCTTTAAAGTATCTGAACAACAACAAATGTTAAATATTGTTCACAGATTCAATCACATTCTTTTCTTTAATAAAAAAGTGGTTTTGTAAATTCAGTTATCATTTACAAACATTATTTCCAACAAAATATGATGGAAAATTTTAGTACATCACCATGCTAGAATTCCTGCTGCTTTTATGAAGACTTCTGCAATACTGCTCCGAAAAAGAAGCACTGAATGTGTCAAGATGTCAAGTCAAAAACTCCTTCTGTTGAGAGTATTCTGACCACAGAGGTAAAACTGAAAGCAATGCTTAACAGTTTACCTGAACATAAGTCCTGCTAGTGAAGCTCTACGAACACTTACTGTTGTATTACATTCATGTGTCAGATGTGAAATTTCTGAAAGCACAGTAATAAAGACTTTTCAGTATCATATGTCCTTCCTTGGCATCCCTGAAATCAAGCTTATTCTCTTTTGTTTGTGCAGATAGTTCTTCCCCCAGAATTTTTTTAAAGTTAGTGTTTGACAACACTGAGAAGGTGGTAGTGGGCGGGCAAAGCTTGACAATGCACTGAGATACAGAGAGTATAGCCTGTTCATAGTGGGTCACTTACAACTATATACGTAAATGAGATTATTCAAGAACGTTCAAGAGAAATTTTGTCCAAAGACACAGACTGTAAACATGAGCATTGCTAACAGTTTTAGCTTTGTCCAAATACTTAACTGGTGTCAGTAACAGGAGCGTCAAATGTTGGCTTCTACCGTGCAAGAAAAATGTTCGCTATTATCACTGTTTAGAAGGGCGAAACTAACGAAGCCCAGGGAATCAGTCGCCCGGCTTGTCCGTCACCCGAGTCAAAACCCGAGCACTCAGAGGCGCGGGCAGACAGCGATGGCCGCACAGCCAGGACTCCTCAGGCTACCGCAGCTGAGTGCAAGCGGCCAGAGGACCGCAAGGGAAGGACGCTGGCAGCTCGCCCGCCCGTCCGTCCCTCCGTCCGTCGGCGCAGGCAGCGCCCCGGGCTCCGGGCCGGCTCCGGCGGCGGCACCTGTGAGGCGCAGCGGGACCCGTCCGTCCGGAGGGGCGGTGGGAATTGTGCCCCGGGCGCGCAGCCTTGGGCCGTGCGGGACCTGGCGGCCCGGGGCCAGCGCGGCGGGAGGCGCTCGCTCCTGCAGCGGGCAGCGCGGAGGCCGAGGCTGCGGGCGGAACCCGGGGGCAGCGGCTGTGCCGGGACACCCGCGGGATCCCTGTGCGGGGCGAGGGGACTCGTGCCGCCTGCCGGCTGTCACCGAGTTTCTTCGCCCGTTCGCACGCCGTGCCTCTTCCAGGAAA
>VXAX01007473.1:200208-202017 GCA_013399835.1 Leptocoma aspasia | reverse complement strand
TCCTCCTCTCTCCCTCCCTCCCTCGCTCCTTCCCCTTCTCCCTCCCTCTGCTCTTTCTGCTTCTCTCTCCCCTCATTCTCGCTTTCCGTCTCACCCACCCCGATCTCCGTTTCTCTTCCCCTCTTCCTCCGTCACGCGCGCACACACTCTTTCCCTTCTCCTTGTTTTTCTGTCATCTGACTTTGCATCTCACGGCGGCCACCGGCTTCTCTATGAATCCCGTCTGTTGATCTGTCACCCTCCCTCCACCCCCGTCCCCTCCCTGCTCCACTCCTGTACCTGGAGCAAGGCAGGAGCGGCAGCCGAGCAGCATGTCCCGAAGGAAACAGAGCAAACCCAGGCAGATCAAACGTAAGTTTCCTGAGGGGGGCTCCCTCTAACAGACTTTTATTTATCTCGTTCATGGGAGACGCGAGAGAGGTGGGTGTGGGGAGCAGTAGGGGGGTCCGGAGTACGGACCGATGATGAAACTTTGCCAGAGAGGCTGAGGATGGGGAGAGAGAAAAGGGAACGTGAGCGAAAGCCGGGAGCTGCTCCCATGCGGGCTGAGCAGGCTCCTCAGTGTCTCGGTTTTATTCGCTCCTTTGGAGCTCATGCTGCCGCCCCGTAGTCTGTTCAAACTATTGCTCCGTGTTTCGGAGTGGGATCGCTCATGTGTTTTCAAGTTGAACTAGCGCCGGGAGAGCACACAAACCAGCCTGCGAACACCGTCCCTGCCACTCAGCAACTTTCTGCGCCTAGCGCGTGTGAACAGACCCATGCCGAGCCTGGGCTGCAGTGAGTACCAGAGGATCGCAGAAACTGTGTGCGAGAAAAGACGAGCAAGTTCCCGCGGGGAGCCCGTGGGCAGCGCCGCGCCGGCAGCGGCCCCGCCGTCCCCCGGGCCCCGCGGCCCCACGAGGCTGCCCCGCCGCCCACGCCCCTCCGGGGCTCGCTCTGCACCCACACCGTAGGCGCACACTCGCCTTTGCCGTTTTAGGGGGTTTAACACTTTTGAGCTGTTTTCTGTGTTGAGAAACAGGTGTGCTGAAGGCTTTCAGTTGAAGATACGCTACCTAGTAGTGCTCATAGTTCACTTCTCTTGCCTGTGACACACGGCAGTCTTAACTCCATAAACTTTTTGTGCTTTAGTTTATTCATCTGAACAAGTCTAGCTGTCGGGACTAGAAGCGTCAGGCGTTTCCAAATAGGATCTATAAATAATTTTGTTATAAAATCAGCGGCACTGGTCTGATGTATTTTCATTGATGTTCTGTATTACAGAACTCCATTCAAAGTAACGATCACGGGACGTGGAGAAGCGCTTTCAGTAGTATTTTCCTTATTGATTTCTGACTTCAGAATGCTTATTGATAGCCCTCTGCGGATGGAATATATATAAATTGAATTGGCAAACTGATTTATAAGAGAAGAAAATGAGCTTCATGTCGAATAAGACTGGTCACTGTACAGTGTAAAGTAGTATTGGCTGAGAATCCCTGCTTTGCAGAAATTATCTTTTTATCAGATAAATACAGATAACACTTATAGTTTTAGTTTCCAGTTTAGTGAAGTAGCTTAATATATAGTTGAAACTTTTTGTGACATATTTTTGAGTTGAATATAATTTTGTGATTCAAGAAACTTTGATTTACTTTGGAAATTGATATTCCCAAATAAATATGCCGTGTGCTTTTAAACTTACGCTTATCTTTTTTACTATTAATTTAAATGGTATTGTTAGTTCTTTAAAATTGTGCATTTTATGTGATGTGATTCTGAACATTATTTAGAAAGACTTTCTAGCCTGTGATTGATGTTTTGATTGTT